>JACBWW010000143.1:0-66380 GCA_020086605.1 Lanius collurio
AAAAAAAACTAAAATTAAAAAATATCCCTTAGGTTCAGTGAATCTGAAAGAAAGATTTACTTTCTACTAATATGCTTTTTTTCAGTTCAGAGCATGAGCTAAGGAACATTATCACACTAGAAATTTTCCCTGGGATGGACAGCAAACATCTAAATTATAGAGTCTGCCTGTTAAGCCAGACCCAAATTCTAGGTCTTGGGTCTTGGCAAGGACAGTTACTTCAGGAAGCCAGAATTCTCAACACTTGGTTTCTTAAAATATCTTACCCAGTTCTCAGTAATGGAAGATTGGAAAATCAGAACTCTGTTAATCTGGATAAACATAATCTATATTGGGGATGTGTAAAGCCAAGAGATTTTTGGCCAAGTACATTTCTTGGTCCTGTGAAACCATGGGGCTCAACCAGGCTCTATCAGAAAGCCAACAAACAAAAAACTTAATCAAACAATTGATTTAGGAAATCAGGCTGCTGAACTTAACATATTGTGATTTTCTCTGCATTACCAGTTCTTCATTTTTCATTAATTAAAATTCAGGGTTGTTCATTTCACTTTCCTCCTGAATCCCAAGAGTGTCTCCTTGATAGATCTGACTTCTGGTTCAGTAATGTCTGCTGTAAAAATTTTCAGAGCTCTCTTGCAGCTTTTTTTAAAGCTCCTGATCAATAGAAAAGTAGTTTTAGATGGTCGAGTAAGACAGGAACCTTAGCAGTTTTGGGCTGATGCTTTGTTCAAGCATGATAATAAAATTTCTTAGGCCATTAATAGACCTGTACAGTCTACCTAAAATGCATGGATATTATTCATAACTGACATTCTTTCTGCCTGCACAAGAAGCCTAAAGAGTGCATCTCCTGCTCTGATGTTTACTCTTCAATCCATAGGATCTCATTTATCATTTAAAACAGTGTAAGCACCTCTGTGAAATGAGCCATTCTATGAGGCAGGGAGATATAAAGCCATTTTTTTCTTCTAGTGTGTGAAAGTTAAAGCTTATGTCTTCATAAAAACATTTTAATACATTTTCAATGAGCTCAGTCAACCATGTTATCTGGTATTACATATACATAAATATATAAATATATATATGTAAGTATATTGCAAAATATATTTGTTAATACCACTGCCAAATTCAAGATGGGAAGATAGTTATAATCTGATCAGCTTCAGGATTTGAAGAAGAGATAGACTTCTGCAATTTCTGTGCCCAAATGAACACTTCTGAAAGTCAGAGTTAGGTTAATAATGTGATTGAGTGATAATACAGCATATTTTTGGAACCTGCTGATCACATATTTTATAGGACGAGATTTTGACATTAGGTTTTGTTACTAAATTTCTTTGTGATTTTGATCAAGTTATTTAACCCTGAACATTTCCTGGGATAATTATGCTTCCTTCTTTACTAGGAAAAGGTAAATAAATTAGAAAGTGGGAAAACTGAGATGAGAAGAATAGCGTAAATAACTTTGAGGAAACTGATGCTGCTCTAATCTAAATATAACAAAACCCCTCATTCTGATATTTCTGAAATGTTATCTTGTTGAGGAAAAAAAAATTCAAATAATTCCTGATGTAAGGGGAGGTATACTTACACTTTTATAACATTTTTTCCATTTTTGGTTTATTTCCCATCTGACAGAAAGACCTCCCTATACAGCTGCATGAGGTCTACTAACATGTAAGTTTATATAAAGAGATACATATTTTAATAGCATTTTTCAATACTTTTGTTTGTATTCAAAACAATAACCAAGATCATCATAATGAAATAGCACACACAGTGAACAAAAAAAACTAAAATAAAAACACTGTTGACTTTTCACACTGGATTTGTTATTTGAATTAATCTCAGTCTCAGAAGGGTGGGGCTTTTTTTATTTTTTTGGTGTTTACTGTGATCAGGAAACTACAAGTTAATTCCATGATTGATTTACTACCCAAATCACCTTTTTTATATTATATTATCATAGAATGAGTGGATGCAATGAGAGACACTTTCCCCCTCCAGTCTACTCTCATGACACTCCACCTGGAGCACTACAGCCAGATCTGGGGTCCTCAGCAAAGCAAAGACATGAACCTGTTGTAAAGGGCCCAGGGGAGGGATGAAAGGTCATCACAGGGCTGGAGCACAGGAGACCTCTCCTATGCACATGGGCTGAGAGAGTTATGATTGCCCAGCCTGGAGAAGAGACCTCACTGTGGCCTTTGTGTACTTTGAAAGGGCTTGTAAAAAGGAAGGCAAAGGTCTTTTTACACAAGGAGTTAGAGACAGGACAAGAGGCAAAGTTTTTAAACTGAAAGAGGGAAGGTTTAGATTAGATGTTAAGAAGAAATTCTTTATTGTTTGGGTGGTGATGCACTGAAGCAAGTTTCGCAGAGAGCTTATGGGTGTCCCATCCCTGGATGTGCTCAAGGCCAGTGTGAAGGGGATCCTGAGCAACCTGATCAAGTGAATGTTATCCCTGCTTATGGCTGAGGGGTTGAAGTAGATGATCTTTAAGGTTCCTTCCAAACCTCACCATTCTATGATCCTATAATTCTATGATATGCTGGTTTTTGTTTTCTCTTTTAGAGTACAGTCAGGGTGGGAAATACTCGAGTCTTTTGATAGTGTCAATAATCATGGTGGTTCGGTCAGGGTGGTATCAAAGCTTCCTACCAAGTTCTCACAAATGAAAAAGTAAGATTTTAGGAAACTAATTACACAAATAAAGGCTCAGATTACTCAGTGGAAAGAGAGATTAATAGAATGCTATGAGGTTACATATCAATTACTAGTGCATTCGCATTGTTCAAACATAAAAGGGATAAAATTTCCATTTGATATAAAATTATTCAGGGTAGTCAAAAGTAAAACAAAACACAGTGAAATATGGAAAGGTGTCATGATTTTGAATGCCCATGTAACAAAATGAAAGATGAAATTTAATGCTGACAAGAAAAAAATAATAAATGCTGAAAAATATATCCCTAACTTACAATAAAGATTTCAGATTTAATTATTTTCTCTTGGTTTCTGTATTAATGACTATGATATACTAAATATATGAAAGCTCTCAGCTTGAAAAACAGCTAAATAATGATTTATGGCATATATTCACAGCATTTTGAGTATGAAGAAAATTAATATAGAAGCTGGGCTCGATCTGACAGTTGTATTCCATGTTCTTAAAGGTCTTTTCCAACCTAAATTAGTTTAAGATTCATGATTTAATATTTCCCATTGCATAAAAAATTCTGATGCGCTTAACAGATATCTTGCTTGAAATAAAATGATGGATATTTGACACACTATACTTGAGTTACAAGACTCTTTTCCACCAGTTACTGCAGAGCTCAATAGAATAAATGCATTAAAGAAATAACAGGATAAATTAGTGAAGAAAACATCCATCAATACTTAATAAGTTCAAGGCTCTGAGTGAAATCTCCTGATACAGAACTCCATAACCTGCAAATTCTTGAATTCTTGGAAAAATCTAAGGTGCACTATTTTTTTTTTTTTTTTTTTTTTTTTTCCTTAAAATACTTCCTTAGTGCAAATGACATGGTTCAATTGTCTGGCCAGCCCTTTGAACAGACCCACGCTACGTCTTCTTATATTCTTATGTATAATGCAATACATAATGTTCTTAAGAAATATTTGCTTGGTATTCTTTTGGTTTTTTTACAATAGTGACCCTTTTTATAAAAATTAGTTCTGCATCCCTTTTTATAACCTTACATATGCATGACAAGTCTGAATAAATAGAAACATTGTCTTACCTCATTAGTGCAATTAATTGAATAAACACAAATAAATACTGTAAATAATGTCTATTTTTCCACCTACTCATTCATTCTTGAAATAGTAATCAAGGTCTTTCTCTTTCAAATAGCTTGGTTCAAATAGAATTCCCAGTAAATTAATTCATCATAAAAACATCTCTAATTATTTCATTATGTGCTACTCTGTTATTCCTTGGTTACCACAATTGGTTTTGTTCTGTTGAATGATTTCACATAGACTTTTTGCACTTCTGGGTGGCAGCAACCAGAATCTTTACTGCAAAGTTAACTCTTTCACACAGTGTGTGCCATACCCAGGAGGACTACAAGAAACACCAGGGAGGACACTTCGAGTTGAGATATTCAGTCAGCTCTGCTATACATTGTTTTCTAAGATCTGTTCATTGGAGGAAAATAAGGAGAAGAATCAGAAGTATAGATGACAGTTTAATAAATGCTGCTACATTTTGCAGCTTGACCTTCAGTATTTCAGGCAGGTTTGGAACCCTTTGCCCCATACAATATATGACATTTGACATCAGCTAGGGCCCCGAATGCATCCATGACCCTCAAGGGTATGGGTGCTGGGGCTGAAGGCTGAGTCTGGCACAGGACACCTGGGCATCCTGGGACCCTTCTGCAGTAGTGACAAAGAGACAAGAAAAGCTTTTATTGTTATTTCTTTCACCTCTGTGCTCAGAAGCTGCTTTAAAGGCTCTCGGTCCTTGCCTGTGTTGGGTTTCCCTTAAATACTTATAAAAGCCATACAAATCAGCAATTTCCTACAGAAACAAAAAATTAATAGCTACCACAAAAACAATTCTAAAAGAATCCATAAACATAGTGACTTTTTTTCCACAAGTGTTTTTTGTGCTTTCTGTATTGTATGGGATTTTCCCCACTTGCCTTCATGTAGGGAAGAAGAAACAGTAGGGAAAAAAAAAAATCAGTAAAATCAAGACCAGAGAGATCTAAAAATCTTTAGAGTGCATATCCTCTATATTCTGTACACACCGGTAAATATTAATTTCTTCTTGCTATTATCTTTAACTATCACAGCACGATTTCTTTTTTTTATATGTGAATCATGCTCTGCCAAAGTCATCTGTTGCCTATAGCAGAGGTTACTGGAGACATAATTTCAAGCAGTGTATTGTGACCATAATTTTTCATCAATTCAAACACAGTAATTCTACTGTCTGAGAACTGTGATATTGCCATGACCTTTCCATCTTCTGCTCTTTTTCCCCTGGTCACTGATGATTTCCATGCTGTTTGATACATTTGGTATATTTAGACTTCATTATTCTACTTAATAGCTCAACTTCATTGCACACCCTTTTCCCCTATATTGCATGGACAGTTTATGTAATTCCAGTTTCATCTGTATCACACAGTAGCTTGCCACAGGCTAGCTACAGTGTCTATGTATTTGAAAAGATAATTAGAAAAAAGCTGATCTCTTCCCCACAAAACAAAACACATGCTGATTAATGAAGGAGGAAATACTCTGGTAATACCTCCAAACACATTTATTGTCCAAATGGAGAGTAAAGCTGAAGGTCCATGCAGTATCACATCCCTCCTCATGTTCATGTCAATCTGTGGCAATTATCACATAAATGAGAGATCACCAGCATATGTAAGGTTCAAATTTCTTTTGAAAATTTTAAGTAAACACTATATGAAATGTTCCAGATAAAAAAATCATATAAATGAAATTTTCCAATAATTAGGCATAATTGTAATACTAATATTTCATTCCCTTTCACAAAAGGTGGACTATGGTATATCGCTGAAGTTCCTGCATGTAACTCAGGGTATCTACTACAAGATGCACAGTGTATTATCTTGAACATAGCAAAGAAAGACTGAAATCTATCTATCTATTTGCAATACTATCTTGATGGTTTTGAATTAGGAATGTTTATTCATTCCCAAATTTTAATTGTTCATTTATTTAAATGAAGAAGCTGACACCAACCACTACTTCCTGAGATACTGTTTTGGCGAGAGAAAAGAACAATGAAAACCTGAGTCCTTGATATCCATCAGACTGGAATTTAATAGGCTCAAAACCTGTAACTAGCCAGGTCTAGGCTTCATAGCTTTTTATAGTGCACTGTGGTAATTACCTCTTACATGAACAATCTGTTCTTGAAAGAATGATGCTTTAATCAGCTATATAGAGATCCTGACATTTGCGGTACCCTGTGCTTTTTATTGTTTGGAGTTATTTTGTTGGGAATTTTTTGTTTGTTTTGGGATTATTTTGGTTTTTTGTTTGGGGATTTTTTTATTTGTTGTTGTTTTCTGTTTTTTTTTTTTTCTTCAGTTTTTGTTGTTATTTGTGGGTTTTGAGGATTTCTTTTGAATCTGCAGGTTTTTAATTTCCTTTTGACTTTATTGGTGTCAAAGCAAAGATGTTTGGACAAGGATACTTGCTCAGTACTACAGCCCTAGTTGATAATATAGAGCATAAGTTTGCCTCTTAAGATACTTTAATATAGAAAATATAGTGCAGAGTCTATACATTGAAATCCTCTATCATTCAGACATTTTGGCAATTTTTACATTGAATCTTCATGTACTTTTGTCCTTGGAAAAATGGTAATGCACTAAATAAGGTGCTGTAATTAAAGATTTACGTGAAATTTTTCTACATTCAGTAGCTGCTTTTTTGATGGCAGTTATGTCAGGCAAGACATTTGTTTCACTCCGGTTTAATTTAGAAGTCAGACAGTTAGAATTGAAAAGAAATATTCCAGCATGAACTACAGAAATGTGAGACCCCCTAGGAAGTGAGCAGAAGGATCATCTACCAATGTGAGTAAAAATAAGGGACACAGTGAAGTTTTTTGAGCAAATTTACCAACTAGCATAAAATATTTCTTGACAGTTCGTTACACCTAAGCTAAAAAGTCCCTGTGACTCAGTCAGCAGTCTGGATCCTCATAAGGACAATAAGCAAGATATGAAAAGATGCTGGTAAAAGGCAGCACGTACTGAACTGACATAGGGAGCAGCACTGATTCCAAATCCAGACATCTATATTCCTGCCAGGTCTCTGATGATTCCATAGGCAGCCAGACTCTCATAGACAAGGTAGCTTGTTTTTTTAAAATCATTTTTATGCCTTTCAGGCATTCACCTTAAATTCTATTCCCATTTGTACTTATGCATTTTCAAAATAAGCATGAGAACTCCTTAATGAATTTAAAAATTTCTTCTGGGGAACAGCCTATTTACTGCAGTTATTTATTTGATTTTTTTTTAATGTTACTAAGAGAGTGGAGAACCAGATGCTTTAGACATCCAAATTTTATAACACTAAATGGCCAGTGAGCAAATGTTTCTAAATTTTCAAAGCCATATAGAACTGCTTGTAGGCAGGGATAATGATTGGCATTTAATATTAGAAGAAAAAAAAAAAAAAACAAAACCAAACCAAAACAAACTAAAACACATCACAGCCATTTCCTGCAATGAAAATATAAGCAGTATCAAATACATCAAAAAAGGAATATTCTATCATATTGATTGTGTAAATGAAAGTGTAAGTCATAGAAATTTTTAGATTGTTTATTGAAAGAGTAAAAGCTAGTAAAATGTTGTGACCATGCATCAATCCATGTAACAGACACAGGATAGAGGATTGACCATGTTGCTTTCTGATTTTCCAGAGGTGATATATCCTTAAATAATTTTATTAGAGTAGGATTTTAATAAATTCATAAACACAAAAAGCAGTGGTGGTATAGATGCTTTACAGTGAATTATGGTGAGACCCATTAAACCCATATTGCAGCAAAGATAATATTTAAAAAGATTGTGAGCAAAGAAAATTATCAAAAAGATCTTGGAAACAGAGGTCAAGAGGAAACAGTAAAACAGAGTGTCTCCTATTTGGGCAATGCAAAGGAAAATAAATTTCCATCAAACCTCCTTTTTTTTTTTTTTTTTTTTTTTTTGATGTCCATTCTTCACAAAACCAAGTAGATAAAATTTGTGTTTCCTGGAACATATCTGATGTTTCATGAATTATTGAAGGTCCTTATATATGATCAAAATATTGATGAACAGTTACTGTCCACCTGCAGATATGGACTGCTCAGGCCACAAGAGATGGGTTAGAATGCTTCCAGACTTAAAGCCAATTAAGACATAGACAACCTTTTTGCAGAGAAAGAGAACCAAAATGCCCCTTCTTCTACAAACCCATAGAACTCCACTTGTAAACACTGTGGTACATATCTCTAGAGATTGATTGATACAAATTTGATTGACAGTTTTTATTAACTTCTGATGGGAAACATCAGTGATTCTGGGGGCAGGTGAGGTAAGGGAAGATATAAAAAGGTGAGGCGAAGTCAAACAAGGCAAGGCAAGGCAAAAAAAAAGGAGAGATGCAGCTGCTTGCACTGAAAAATCAAAAGCAGAGATTAACAACATTTTGCTGACTGAAAAATATGAACAAAAAATTATGAATAAAAATTATAATTTTTTAGTGTTCCATAGGTTTCCTTTGGGATTGAGATAATATATTCTATATTTTAATATTTCTAGAATTTATACTGTGTGGTCAAACCTTAAAGAAAAAGAGGGTTTAAAGTTGTATTCAACACTCTTACAAGTAGATATCGTTGACTAGGGAATTCATACTTCATTAATTTTTAATTTATTTTTGTCCAAAATAAGGTTTGATTGTGACTTGATTTAGCTTTTCATACATCTCACAATTATTTATTTCCCACTGATAACTAGTGATCATAATCAAAAGCATAAATTAATGGGTAAATCTTGGAATGTGTGTTTTCAGGAAAGTTACCCATTTCTCCACATTGAGTTGGAGCTCATGATTGATTTGATAAAGACTATTTGATATAGGTGTTTTGTGTTATTATATTTGTGTTATTTTAGTAATCACAGAAGTATTTTTTAAAAATACTAACTGCATTTAGCTATCATAAACTTTCACAAGTTTTATCTAATGGTGGAAATGTGTTTATTTGCTACTCTATAAATAATCAAAACCTGAAAGATGCTATGGTCTAGTAAACCCAGAAGTATGAAGAGAGCTGCAATAATAAATTGTTTATTCAAAAGAAACTTTTTTCTTTAGGGAGCACAATTAAAGGACATTATTTTATAAACCTTTTTTTTGTAAAGAAAATGACTGATTTAAAACTCTTTGGGTTAATAAGAGAGACAAGACCAAATCAATAGAGATTTCTGACTTTCCTTTGTCACATTAATTATGGGAGTGAGAATAGACTACTTTTCATTGGTAAAAACTTGATCAATATAATTTTAGTTAGAAACATGCAGATACAAAACTAGAGAACAAATAAAGCAGACCAAAACTAGGGCAAGTTGAACATTTTAAAAGCAAACCTTAGCTTTTCTGAGCTCCATATTTGGTCAAATGTTTCTTACAGTCTTATATTGTCAGCATTTTTACAAGAAATTCAAGATAAATCCAATAGTCAAACTAGTTCAAAATTAATCACTGCCTAAGCAAAATAGCAAATGCTAGTATTTAATTTCAGAAAATGTGTATAAATTATTCACTGACACAGTTTTGTCCTTCTTAAAGGCTAACAGTTTAACTTTCTTTCATACTCATGCTCACAACTGTTTTAAATGGCAGCTTCTCTTAAGACAAAAGGGCAAAATATTTTTGTGCTCTTATTGCAGATAACTTATACAAAAAAAAAATGTAAATCCACTAGCAAGACCAATAGCTATTACTCATCTATTCTGCAAATGTTATAGAAAAGTGACTTTTTTTCACTAATTATAGTAAGGAAAAGGCTTTAATGTACAATATCTTTTCTAAAGAACCGCATGACCACCCATGCCTGTGATCATCCTTGAAGCTACAAAAGCAATTACTGTGCAAAGTTTTCCCATTTACAGAGTAGAAGTCCAAACATTGCTGTTGCTAATTCTACATCCTCCATAAACAAAACACCATCTCAAATATTTAAGAATTTAAAACTAATTTTGGCTTTTATTTTAATGAATAAAAGTATCCATGAAATTAGTTGCATTATATATGTACGCACATACGCATATGCATACAGAGAAATATATTTAGATATGTCTCCCCAATAATGCAACCTATTTTAACAAGAGCTAGCTTCAATAAAGAAATTTGATAAGTTGTTAGGTTTTAATTCCAAAATGGAAATAAAAATTGAAGGCACTCTTTTGAGTCTTTCTGGCTCGACTAGTCCCAGGTCTCTTGGTTACCTCTTTCCTAATGAAGGTAAACTTCAATTTAAATTATATCTAACTGATGTTAAAGCCAAGATCAAAGAACCAAATGGAGACACTTTTGATGTCTAATGAGGGCTTTGTCAAGAGGAAAGACCAGTCAAGTATACTAAGAGAAACCCTAAGTTTCATCAGAAATATTTTTAAAATTTACCAGATGCTTATGTCCACATTTTATAACTTATTCGGCCCTGAGTTTAGTGGTTGAAATGATTGTTCTAAATAGGGTCATCCTCATCTGAAGCCATCTTCTTGAAACAGTGAGGGAGATAAAGTGAATTGCTGCAAAGACAAACATGATCATACAAAGCACTCTTCAGGGCATGTAATAAAATATTTAAATATACAAAAGCCCCCAAGTCCCCATCCTAGTGCTATAATGATTGGATTTTAGATGTTTTGTCTACCAAGCTGTGATTTAAAGTCATAGCAAGGCATGGAGATGTAGAATGGGGTAATTGAAGACCTATGTCAGTGCCTAGGAAGACAGATGATAATCTTCTACTTTCTATGTCCTTATTTTGTGTGTTGCTAATTCCTCTGTCATTTTTTATTTACCTATTAAATATTGCATACACCTATGGAGTTGCATAAATAATGATTAGGATATTGAATATATTGATTTTTAGCATCTAATTGACATTAGCATCTAATGTCTCCTCCCTATTTAATGAGGAGACTAATAATGGTAAAGATAATGGTTGCCACTGACTATGTATCATCAAGCATGGGAATAAGCTGTCCAGGGAAGTAGTGGAATCATCATCCCTGGAAGTGTTTATAAAATGTGTGGGAGTGGCACATGGAGACATGGTTTAGTGGTGAACATGGCAGTGCTAGGTTAATGGTTGGACTTGACCTTACAGGTCTTTTCCTACCTTAATAATTCTATGTTTCTATAAAAGAAGTCTTTAAAACAGTTTAAAATTTGCACATCTCACAGTAGTAGAAAGGGAAGTCATATTTGGAAAACTAATTCGTGGGAGGGCTATATGCTGAAAATGTAGAAGTCCAGTAAATGAAGTGCATGAAATGTTAAAATAAAAGTTCTGTAGGTACATGGTAACTTCATTCTTAATCCCTTAGAGACAGGTTTGTAATTTGCCAGCTGTAGTGTTTATTTCCTTTGCTGAAATTCTCCTCTCTTTTTGACATGGTAGAAATGTATGAATATAAAAGGAAGTCACATGCCTCTAAGTTCCATTGTTCTGGAAGCTTTCTGCTAAGGAAGCATTAAGCTTTCAGAACAAAAGAAAGCATGATGTGGAGGCTAGAAAGGATTTCACTAGATCTCTCTTTTTTTCTGCATTGCTGAAGTGTATTTTTCCAGTAGATGTTTTGGAAGATTTTCTTCATCATTTTTTTGCTTAGAATTCAAATATTCTCCTTTGGGACAATAAAATATGTTTGTCTTTCTTTCTTTCTTTCTTTCTTTGTTTATGGTATTACCTGATATACAGTTCTACAACACCTCAGAGTGGTCCAAAGATGCATCAAGAGGGCTTTAGTCTTGGCATTAAGAAACTTTTCTTTACCAAGGGTGACAAACACTGGAACAGGTTTCCTACAAGTGTGGTCAATGAGCCAAACTTATCACTGTTTCAGAGCCATTTGGATAATGATTTTAATAATATGCTTTTACTTCTTACCAGCCCCAAATTGGTCAGGTAGTTGGATCATTGTAGGTCACTCCCAACTGAAATATTCTATTCTATCAAACTATATTTGAGTTTAGTATTTATTTATTTTACAAAATCACTCTCAATATTCTTATTTATATCTTGTAAATTATAATTATCTCTTGGTGTGGGTGAACATGGTATTTAATTGAGTCTGGAAGTGTGAAACTCTGCATTTAAAAGTACAGTGAATTATGATTAATTGCTCTGTTCCAATACACTTGAAACTGTTTCTGTGCAAGTACCTCTTCCTGCACATGTAAGGCACAAAATGTTCTGCTGTAATTTTATAACCTCAGTATAATTGCAGAGTGGGAGAAAAATATGCCATTGTGGTAATTTGATGCTAGAGGTTGTGGTAGGTTAATGCACCTTGATTAAAGCAATGAAACATATTAACATAAAAATAAGGAGGGATCCTCCTGAAATTATGTCACAAGATTTACAAACCATTTATTCTGATTTGCAGCCTTAGAAGAAGCAGTTTATATTTATTAACATCTTATTCTGGCTTCTACACTCTTCCTTTTGTATAATACATTATTTTGCATGGTAAATGCATTTGTGTGACTCACACATATGTACAGATTAGCACAAATGCAAGAATGAAAATTTGTTCTTCATATTAGAATAAAAACACACAACAGCCTCCTTTCCTATACCCTGGAATGATGTGGTCCAACTAGAAATATTCAATTACTGAAATCTACTGTAAAATCTCCATTGATTTTAGTGTGGCAAAAGATTAATTTCACTTTATGCATTCTTTGTTATACCATTCATATTGATGTACCCTTCTATAAAATTTCTATATTTTTGTCCTCAGCTATTTTATCCTACTTTAGTTACTTTTCCCTTCTTCCTTCTGCTTCTATCTGGCACTCATTTTTATATTAATCTAGCCACTGAATCTAGATTATTAAAGGTAGCTTGAAATCTAGTAAAAAATATGTCCAATAATTTTTTTTAAGACATCAGCAGGGATTTGAAGAAAAGCTTAGAAAAAACTTGTCCTCCAGTGTCATTTGCCACTGTTGTGACTGTTAAGATATCCTGCTCTCCAAACAAATTGCCCATATGAAATTTCAGTGCAACTCTCCCAGCCACTGCTAAGATTCAAGGTCTCTGTACAGCACGGTGTCTGTGCCACTGCATACACCTCCAGGAGGAAATTCTGGGAATGCTGCAGCCTGTGTGTTTGGAACCAGAGACAGAAGTGCTGCACTGGCCTGAGGGAGACAGCATGGAGGAATGTGATAACACTAAAGACTAAATTTATAGGAGTCAAATGACTACTGGGACTGTTCTCTGCCACTGGAACCTACTGGCATGGCGTTCCAACCATCTCTAAGGGAGTGACCAGTGTAAATTACCCACTGGAATGGTCTTTAGTTCATGGTTTCTCCAGAGCCATACCTGAAAACTGGTTGGATTCACATCAGATTTTCAGGACAAAGTGATGTTAGGAACCATGCTAACAAAAAAACAGTAAAAATGCTTTCTATATAAATTAACTGGCAGTGTTTATCATAAAGTTATCCTAAATTAATTTAAATGAATAAAGGCTGTCGCTGCAGCAGTGAATCAATGTAGGAGATGACAAATCGTGGTGGGCTTGATGGGGATTTCAAACTAAATAGGAAAGCAGTTTTCAGAATCAGTTATGTTCTTATTTATAAACTATTGTGAAATAAGTAAAATCTCTGAATCAGAAGATACTGGAAAGGGGACCTTCATCCTGTAGCCTATAAATTGTGAGGTTTGTTTTTATTTTCTCTGATATGCTGAAAAGAAATGCATTTCTGGTTCTTCTCCCAGCTTTTATTAAAGTAACAATAAAAAATGTTGAGTAAAAAATTAAATTACATATATCTCTGAAAACAACTGCATCATAGACCATATAGTACAATAATATAAAAACACAGAATGCAGTTCCACCTGCAATTGAGTTAATCTGAAAAAGAAAGATTCATATTGTGTAAATAAGCGTTTTTTCTTTGCAGTGGACTCAAGCAGCTGTTGCGTATATCATTACTCTGACACTTTCTTTTTCTAATGGCTATGGTTCTACAGACATGTTTTGTATTAAGTATTCAATACAGAATTAATTAGATCATTATATTTTGGTTACATGGTTGTGCATTATTCATCCATCTCTTAATACTGTAATTGAAATTTTTCTACTTCCACTTTGACTTTATTGTACACACTTTTACAAAATATTTCTTTTATACAGTCTTAATATCATCCAGATTTATATATATAAAAAAAATTATATTCATTTACCGTACTGAAAGTGAACAAATTCTAATATAGGGGGAAATATATTGAAAATACGCATGTATTAGTACATATTTAAATAAAATACAAGCATAAAATATTGTTATAATGAAATTAATTGTGAAAATATATATCAACGTGCATGTAAAAAATAAAAATTATAATTATTAAAAAAAAATTCTTGAAACAATATATTCCTGCAAATGCAGGAAATTCAGTATAATTTTACCCATAGGGAAAGGAAAGACAGGGGAGCTCAGCAGAGCAATCTGCCTACCTAATTCTAATATTTATTGTAGTAGGTCTCTGTTTATTGGTAAGATACTTTAACACTTGTGAATACACTTTGCCTTCCATTTTTGGGCAGTGGTTGTTTTCTTGTCATCCTGTGGCATCTGAGAGAGAGAAATTCAAATTATAAGCAGATAGAATAATTCCCTTAAGAAACCTCTTTCAATAAAAGGAGCATATAAACCAATTGCATAAAATTAGATGGGATTATCCAAGTGGCATGATATATGACATACAACAAGGGATAAGGTCATTGATCGTTTTAAAACCAGTGACATTTGAGACAGATAATTAAATTTTGAGTGGTTTTGACCTTTATCTAATCTCACTTATATCTTAACCATTATAATAAAGAAAACTGTTGCCTGCTGGTAAACCGCAATGAAATGATGAGTTTCATTAATTGTCTGGTATAGCAATGGATTTTTATTATTGTTGGAAGGCTAGCATTAGTTCTTGTAATTATAAACATCAGATGTCATTATCAATACTTAAAGCCACAATAAGCTTTTTCCCCCAGCTATGCTTTTTATATAGCATACAAGTTAATTTTGTCTGATAGTGCTTTCAGTGTTCACAGTGTTCTTCCACCTAGATTGACACAAAAATACTAAAAACAGTGATAAAACTATGTGTTCAAATTAATTATATAATTTAAAATGTTTATATTGGAGATGCTACTTAATGTCCAAAACTAAAAATAAAAAAGTAATCTTCGTATTTTTCTGAATTTCTTCTTCCCCTTTTCTTCTTTCAGTTTTTCCTTTATCATGTTTCTTCCTTCTCCATCACTGTTCCTCTACAGTTGATGATCTGTTAAAATTTGGTGTTGCCTATAAAAACAGATATTTGGCACCAAAAATAGATCTAAACTACTATATAAAGAAGAATGGGGATGTGCAAAACTAAGAACATTTAACAACTTTGATTATTTGCAATACTTTATTTTTAGATCAGTTCCAAATTTACTCACCTCTTTTTTGGCTGCTGAAAAATAACGCTTTCTTCAAAATTAATTTTTAAGGATGGGACTAGTCTTTGGAGACATAGATCTGAGCCAATCACTTTTACTCATTTTGGACACAAACCATTGATCTTTTTTCACTTTTACATGTGTACATAACCAGAGACATAACTGCAGCTTGCACCATGATCACTTCTTATATTTTTTCTAATTGATATTCTCTGTTACCCAGCTGTTACCCATATTAAGCCATAGTTATGTCTTATAGGTGTCAGTGACAGACATATTACCTAGTAACCACCAAACCATTTGAAATATTTGACAGGGCTGTTTTGCAGAGGAAGCAAAGCAGAAAATCTCTTGGTCCTTTTCAAGAAAAAAGGATTGGAACCTCAGGAAAGGCGCCCCATTTCTGTCTTCTGAGTGACACAGAAAACTCTTTTTTTCCTTTGTCAAACTAAACAAGGGAATTAATTTTCAACAGTCTTGTTAGAAGAATACAAGATAATGCAATGGCAGAAAATTAGTAGTTGCTGTATAATTCTCTGACAAAATCAAGTCTACCACAGCTTAAAGGAGGTGCTTTTCAAGGGGCTTCTGTATCCTGCCTTGGAAAGACAGTAATGATTCTATGAAATGGATAGTTTGAAAGTAGTGTCATTCAGGACTCATACTGTGACTGGTACTGTTCCATAACTTTATTAATGACATAGACAGTGGGATTCGAGGAACTCTCAGAATATCTGCAGACAACACCAAGCTGAAAGGTGCAGATAATATGCTAGATGGAAGGAATTCCATTCAGAAGTACATTGTTCTACCTACATTTCTAGATTTTAGTAAAGCTTTGACATTGTTTCTCACAGCATTCTCCCAGAGAAGGTGGCTGCTCACTGCTTGGACAAGTATACTCTTCACTGGGTGAAAAACTGGGTAGATGGCTGAACTCAAAATGTGGTGGTGAATAAAGTTCCATTCAGTTGGCAGTCTGTTCCGAGTGGCAACCTCCAGAGTTCACTGTTCAGGCTAGTCAAGTTTAATAACTTTATTGAGGGCCTGCAAGTGGGGCTCAAGTGCACCCTCAGTCAGTTTGCAGATGGCACCAAGTTGAGTGGGAGTGTTGATTTGCTGCTAGGAAGGCTCTGCAGAGGGATCTGAACAATTTTGATCAGTAGGAAAAGGACAGTGGGAAGAGGTTCAGCGAGGTCAAGTGCCAAGTCCTTCACTTGGGTCACAACAACCCCATGCAGTGTTACAGGGTCGGGGGGAAGACTTGCTGGAAAATTGCACAGTTGGAAAAGGAGCTGGGAGTGTAGATCAGCAGCTGCGTGAACATGAGTCTGCCCAAGTGGCCAAGAAGGCTGATGGCATCCTGGCCTGTATCAACAACAGTGTGGCTAGCAGGACCAGGGCAGGGATTGCCCCCTGTATTCAGCACTGGTGAGGTCACACCTCAAGTCTTGTGTCTGGTTCTGGACCTCTCACGTCAAGAAAGACACTGAGGTGCTGAGGCATGTCCAAAGAAGGGCAAAGGAGCTGATGGAGTGTGTAAAGAGTAAATCCTATGAGGGGTGACTGGGGGAGCTCGGGCTGTTCAGCCTGGAGAAGAGGAGGCTGAGAGGAGACTTTACACTGTTTGCAATTACTTGAAGTTGTCGAGAAACAAGTGGTAGGACAAAAGGGGAACTTTATTTGATATATTAGAAAAATTTTCTTCACAGAAAGGCTATAAAGCATTTGAACAGGCTGCCCAGGTTGAGTCACCATGCCTGAAGGCATTTAAAAGATGTGTAGATGTGATGCTTAGGACATGGTTTAATGGTGAACCTGGAGTGCTAGGTTAAAAGTTGGACTTAATATTCTTAACAGTTTTTTTTCAAACCCATGACAGGCTTTAGGAGTGGGTCCAGTCTGTATGAAGCTCATAAACTTCAACAAGGTCAAATGCAAAATAATATAAGAGAATTTAAACTGCATGATCTCCAAAGGTTCCTTCTAACCCAAACCATTCTATGATTCAGTAATAACTGCTCTTTTTTTTTTTTCCTGTTCCATGTATCCTCTTTTTTTATTATTTCTTTTTTCTGTCAACCTTTCTGGCTTTTATTTCATGTTCTTATTCCATCCAAATTTACCAGGTTTCTACCCTTGTGTCAAGCATTTATTTACTTATGCTTTTCTCTGTTCCTCCTGAACATTCTCCTTTTACTAAGCACTTTACTGCAATGGATGTAAATAGACTGTACAGTGAAGACTACAGTTCCAAACAGATCCTTCACTTCCATGCAAGTGTGCAGTTTTTGCTTTGTCAGAAATGGGAGACAAACAAAATTGCTTTCAAACAGCCCTTTTTCAAAGATGTCTCAGTAGGCTTGTTCAGTTTTGTAGTTCATTCATCTCTCCATCAGTGATTGCACACTGCTAGGATTTCTTTACATTTTTACTGTGGGCTTTTTATCACACAGAATAACCTCACCCTGAGCATATCCAATATCTATCCTTTCTCTAACTTAAGCAATTTGAAATCTTTCTGCTATAGCTCTCACTTTAATATTCCCTTAAAAAATATGATAGTGAGATTTTATGACTTACATACTCACAGCTTTCAAAATGTCTCACTCCAGCGCATAGAAAAGGAAAGAAAAAAAGAGAAAAAAAGAACAGTACCAAAGCCCTAAACCCAACATTTTATTTCACGCTCTGTAGCTTTCATTATGGGTGCTTTTAAAACAAACATCTAGCCAAAAACTAATGACACCAACGTTATAGAATTATGAAAAAAAATTCTAGTCCATAGCTAAATGGATATAAAACTGGGTAAAAAAAAAATACTCAACGAAACCAAAATAAACCCAACGTCTGTCAAAGAATGACTATGCATACTCAAATGTTCATATTGTTTCCAGACCATACAATTTGTAGTTTATTGCTCAATAAAATTCAACTAAATAGTTTCAGTTGAAATTGCTCCATATGTTTCTGTATTTGAAGAATTTTAAAAAAGAAAAGGAAATCATCTGTGCCTTTCATGTCACTGAGTTCTAAATATTTTTCAAAGTCAGAAAATGCTGAAAGAATGAGGTACTATCCTTCTCAGGACAATGAGAGAAACAACAAATAAATAAAGGAAAAAGATTTTTTTTTTAGCTGCTGTAGATAAGTGTAATTTTATGGAGTTCAAAGGGACATCTTTTATTGTAGAGGTTCTAGACTTTAACAGCTAGGGGAGAGATTGGTGTAATCTGCAGCAAGTGATGACAAAACAATTGTCTTGGAATGTGGGAGAGAAAATCCCATCCCTGGAAACATTCAAGATCAGCTTGGATGGGTATCTGAGCAACATGATCTAGCTGAACATGACCATTCTTATGGCAAGAAGGTTGCACTAGATGACATTAAAAGGTGTCTTTCTGGTGAAACCATTCTATGTTTCTATAATTGGATTTAAAACTAATACAAAACTGAGATTTGAATGCTATGTACATTTTTTTCTCAGAAAGTAAACCTATGTTTAGCTTCACCTTGAATATTGTGTGTAGTTTTTGTTGTTCTCTTGAAATTATTTTTCCACACTCAGAATTTGAATTTTTTTCCAGTATTTAAAGCCTGTCATATCCTACAAGATACGGTGTAGTTTTGATCTATGAAATGCTGGAATCAATGAAAAAAATCTCAGTTCTCTTCGCTAAAATAATTAAACCCTAAAGTAAGGTTTTGGGGTTTTTTTCCATTATACATGTATAGAGCAGTTTGCCAGGTTTGTAGTTGTTAAGGTTTCTGTTCTGAATTCCATCCAGTTACCAACACGTTTTGTTAATGGGACATCTATGAGTAATTATATCTTGGTAAGCAGGCCCTACCTGACGAGGTGGGAGGGAAGCACTGTTTTTTTACTGCCAGCTTCTATTTTGTCTCCACATCTAAATCAGTTAGGGTTCTTTTAGTGTAACTTGTCTGACTACATAACTTTTAAACTGTTGCCTCACTTGGTATTTCTACAACTCTACTTTATCTGGAATCACCAAAATCAAGCAAAGTACTTGTTAATGTGCTTTCAGTTATGAATGAGAATAATGCTATTACATGAGCACACTTAAGTACTTACCTACATTTTTAAAGGGTAAAGCTGAAGTGATTTGTAGTGTTTTCCTGAATTGTATCTATCCTTGGTGCCGGATTTTATTTGGAATTATAATTTGTGTTTATATCTTAATATTGTTTATATTCTGACTCTTATTCTCATTTTTCAACCTTCATTTTCATTTTTTTTTCAAGCTCACAGTTATGTTTCACATGCAAATTCCATCAACATGGTGTATCTTCTCTTTCAGGCCATTAATGAGAAATATTAATACAAAATTATAAACAGCTCAAGTGACAAAATCATGGCTGACCCACTACAGATAGCAGAAAAATAAATTTACAGTGAAATATACAGATATCATATAACAGCAACACACATTTGCAACTGTCTTGTTTAACGTGTAGAGCAAATGCTGTCATTATATATCAATTGCTAGCTATTTCTTAGGGTGTTTTTTTTATATTCCTATATTACTTTGGCCTCTGAAGTCTAAATAATACAAGAGCTTAGACTTTTTCATATATATTAAAAATAAGTAAAATAAGTTAGATAAAATGATAGTAAAATACTTAATGATTCATGTATATATATATCAGGGTGACATATTTGTTTTATAAAATAATTTTTTACTAGTTGTAGGCAATGTATTTTTACATCAAATACTTCAAAAGACACAAAGACTGCTCTATGCTCCCCAGAAGGGCTGTGAAATAAAATGTAGAACTTGTTTAATTGTAGTGTTTCTTGAAGTACTCTAAAGAAGGATTAGGACTAAGTAAAAGATTATATGTACATAATTAATCTCCAGTTCAGAGATATAGGAATATTACTATGCCAAATACCATGTTGCAACTTCGTATTAGCACTAAATCTACAGGATCCACTGTTTCCAATGTCATCTTCAAATTGTCTCGCAAATGTTATTTTACCAACAGAATTGTGCTGAACAAAGGCAATTATTGTTCCATTTGGTGGCACAGAAAAGACAATTTTCTCTGTATTGGCTACAGCTTTAATGAACAAGGTCTTCTACAACCTAAGCTATCCCAAATTTTAGTTCACGATCCCAATATTGATCAAATTTTTGGTTTTCTTCTTTTGTAAAAGTCTATTCAGTATTAATATGTGACTGATTACCAGTCACAGTTTTGGATGACTTCCCAGCCATGTTTAATACATAACATTTAGACCAGATTGCTCAGGGCTGTGCTCAGTTGGATTTTAAAATTTACTCTACAGATAGACACTTTATATTCTTCCTGTACAACCTGTTTCTGTATTTGACACCCTCAAAATAACCAAGCAATCTTGGTATGTGTGTGAAGTTGAATTTTGTGTATTTAAGAGTATAACCATTGCCTCTTATCCTCATTGGACAACAGAGAAGAATTTGTCACTTCCTTGCTTGTATCTCCCTCCTCTTTCATAAGACCATTCTGAGCCTTCTGTTCTCCAAAATGAACAGTCTCAGATATCTCAGCCTCTTCTCACATGACAGATGCTCCAGTACCTTTTATTCCTCTCTGGGGTAGACCAACTGGCTAACTAAATACAAAGAACCAAAAAATAAAATAAAAAAAAAAACACAAAAGCTCATGATGCCCATCATCTAAGCCTTCATTTACTATAGTCTATAGTTCACTGTGGACTACATATTCTGTGACCCTTTCTTATATGTGGCGATCCCTGGTTTGCTGCAAAAAGCTGAGAATTCTTAAATAGCCTTCTTTGTAGCCTGTGCTTTCACTGCAGTCACCAGTAACAGTCCCTCCTGCTCCTGCTCCTGCTCCTGCTTGTGGGAAAAGACAGAGGTAGATTCATAGTCTGAGGTGGGTCTCGCTGGCTGTCTCTTTTCTGCTTTAATTTGAAGTGTTATCCTAAGGTTGTCCAAGCAAACAACTGGTCCCAAAGCCAGTGACTGTGCCTGAAGGAAGGCATATGCACATGCACTCCCACAGATATGTTATTCTCAGGAGAGGAAGTATTTTAACATTGACAGCTGAACTTGGTATTCCTTACATGCCTGACAACCTTTCCCCTCAAGCTGAACTAATCCTCGTGTCATCTTTCCTTAGGACAGGTTCTTCTGGGACCTGCCAGGTGTCCGTGTAAAGTGCTTTCTAAGCTGGGAAAAGGCAGGAACTGTTTATAAGCCCAATCACAATACATTGCAGGTTAATTTAGTCACTTAATGAAGAAAATCTCCCTCCGTTTCTCTCCTAAACTTGAAACATTATGTTTCTGTTGGATTATATGAATTTGCAAGGCACATCAGTGTTAAATTTGATTCCATACACAAAACAAAGTCATGTTAATGACCGAAGCCTGTCAGTAGTAGTTGGTTTTTGAAATACTTTAAACTTTTAATCTTAAATAAATTTGCATAATTCAGAATAGCCATACAAACTTTTTAATGCAAACTGTGTGAAAACAAACAAAATTGATTCTTTTTCCCCCTGGTGGAACATATTATTCTAACATGACCCTGGTGTTACAATATAATTTTCAGCGGGCTGACCCTTGGAGTGGGAGACTCAACTCACTCAGGGACAGAACTGTCTGAGTAAAACTATTTCTCTTCGTTGGTTACAGAGGGTGACTGTATTTTAACACAAATACGTCAGTTGACTAAAGCACATTCAAACTTGAGGGGAAAAAATGTCCAGTTCTAACAATTTTTTTATTGTTCTTATAATTACATCAGTAGACTAAGCGAAAATCATTTTATTCCTTTTAGAAATTGACTTGCAGTAACAACAAAATCCATGAAGAATCTAAACTCAAGTTACAAGGTAATACACATAAAGGTACAGGCAAAATTTGAGCAGCATTCATTCAATGAAAATTTGTTTAAATAAAGGAATGTGTTTATTCATTAAATAAATGAAACCTGTGGTGAAGTTTTTAGATAATTGTTTTAAAATTATGTTAGTGAAGATGTCTAGAACTTGAGTAATAACAAAGAAATTTTAGTTTTGGTCATGCAAGTGAGCACTCTTTTTGTGTGTTAATAGACATGTTTATGCTTTCACAAACGTTAATCTTTTTATTTGTATTTTTAGCGAGTGTATCTTTATGCAGTCGTGTTTAGTGGAATTTTTGTCTATTTGTGCAATTTTTTTTTTTTCTCAGGGTACTTTAGCAACAAGAAGCTGTTGTGGTGCTTCTTCTAATAACTCAAACTTTCAAAGTTTTTCTATTTTGTAATATAAATTATTTTAATATTTTTAAATTTTATTAAATACAGTGGTTAGGATAGAGAATATTGAGTACACAAGTCATTTGTATAAAAATCCAGAGAACCATTAATCAAAAATTTTTAATCACTAGAATCTGTATTAAAATTTTTGTACTCCTCATAGTTAGATGTTGTCCTGAGGAAAAATACCAAAACTAATAATTTAGTTACCTTGCCTATATATTGTTTTGGATACATATACCATAAGATGTGTCACATTGCATTTCCAGCATAGGGAAAAGATCCAAAGCTTCAAACTGTTCTGCAATGTTAGTTTATTCATACTGCTGGATTTGCTCATTCTTGTTTGAACTGATGAAAATTAAAAGCCAAATATTTAACTTTGAAGTGAATCATTGGTATTCATTTACAGACTGAAGTATATGACATACTGGTAAATACATACAGAAAAAAACGTTTAATAAGTGCTTGTAAGAAGAGTCTTTTTTGATTTTCAACCACTTATAATGTACCCTTTGAACAAATTAATTTATTGGTACTCAATCATTCATTAAATTTAGTTATGAGTTAGACTCCTCAAAGAAGGACTATTTGAATCAATGCATTGTGGGGTACCAATATACACTGTGATAGATTTAAAACATCAATACAAATGCACAGATATAATATCATAATAGTAAGGTACTTATATAAGCCAACATATTTAATTTCTTAAACTTTATACAATTTCTAGATGATATTCAAGCATGTATGCTGTGCTGGTTTATTTTAAATTTGCTTTTTAAAATTACTTACTGCAAAATAAGGAGGGGTATTTTAAATTATTTTATTTATTTTTACATCATAGTGTGTCACTACATAGAGATTCATTTATGGTCAGAAAGAATTATTAATCACTGGCAACTCTAGCCAAAAATCAGGTTCTCAAAAAGAGAGTAAAAGAGGAGGGGAGAAAAAAGCAAGGTGAGCTGGAGTTCTGTTTCCTAGGGGGTGGCCTTTATAAAATTGCAAACCCCATGAAATAAAAAGTGTGTCAAAATATTGAATTTGACAGTTAACTTAAAATCTTCCTTCTATTTTTCTTCAAGTGTCTATGCAGAACAAAAAAGCATGAAGACTAAGCATTGAAGGAGTCCTGCCTTGTAGAAAATAACGTTTAATAAAAAGTTCAAAGTCTGTTTAGTTTTCCCCTTAGTCCATTAACCATAACTCAGTTCTGTAAGTAACAGAGTGACATGCCCACCCCAGAGTCTGAAGGCTAATGAGCCCTATTTGCATCAAAGCAGATGCTACAAGCCAGGAATGCACACTCCTCTTGACTCCAGTCAGATCCCAGCAGCTGGCACTTACTCCTTGCACTCACACACATGCAGAATAGAGTGCGAGATTATGCAGAAATAGTTTGGATTAAATAAGAAGACAGGACAGACTGTGCTGATCAGGCACAAGGCTCAGCAGGGAAGCATAATGACTGTCCTCATTTTACACGTGAATACATCTTTCTGTCTGCTCCCTCCTTGCTCCTTACCAGTCTCCTTCTGCTGCACATTTATTAGTTTGCACAGACTTACTTTGGGATATCACTGTGATATCCCAAATCCTTGTGTGTCTTTAGTTCCCACTTTTTAGCTACAAAGTGCAGGTGATCCTCTCTAGACCTGTGCCTGGATTTTTTAATAGTCTGCCAAGCACTATGACTGAGATGGTTTGTCTCTTGCCATTGTCTCCGTTATTGTTTGCCTGCAAGGCCTGTGTCTCTGTGTGTTTTTCATGTGTTCCCTTCTTCTTTTATTTATGATTTGACAAGGTCTTTAATCAGATAATCTTCAGGGAGCAGACATGCTCTGCTTGCACATATTCTTACAAGGACCTGAAAGTATAAAACCTTGCACAACATAGTCTGACCTCATAGGTGACTTTGCACTGAACAGGAGACTGGCCTAGTGGCCTTCTCAAGTGCCTTATTTGAACTGAATTATCCTACTGTTCTATAAGGGAGTTCAGGAGATGATGCTAATTTATGGATTGTGTTCAGTCTGGTAACATCTATTTACTGACATCAGAGAGGAGGAGACAATCTTTGTTAAACTCTGTAACCTTACATGGTATGTAACTGACTTTCTCCAAGACCTCATGTAGGAGTATATTCAGAGAGGTATTTAGATTTTTTTTCTCTGTCTCAAGAGTAATACTTTCATTGCTAGCTGTCTACGCTAGATAATGTTTCAATGTAATCAAAAAGAAGAAACACTGACATACTGAAATCAACACTTATAAAAATCATTCCTGCAGATCAGGACAGATGCAACCCCCTGGAGCACTTTCTTTATATAACTCTACTCTATCCATGTTATTATTTCACATATATATATTTCAGCCATTTTAATACATTAATCTACAATATTTGGAATATAATCTTTTAATACAACCATGAGGTTTTCATCCTGAGGGAAGGCAAATTTGTTGTAAGGACGAATACCTTGTACTGGGTTTACCTGGCAAGGTTTTGCTAGCAGGAGGTGTTTGTAATGTAGAGGTGACTCCTGTGAGAAACTGCCAGAAGCTGTTCCCGTGTCAGCCAGCTCCAGCCAGCTACAAGGCAGAACCACTGCTAGACAAAGCTGAGCCAACCAGAAACATCAGTAATGCCTCTAAGATAACACATTTTTTAAAAAGTAAAGAATGCTTCACAGCAACTGGGAGAGAGATGTGAGAAAATGTCAGAAAAACAGCTCTGCATATATCAAGGTCAGGGTAGAGGAAGGAAAAAAGGCTCTGTAGGAGCCAGACCAGAGCAGAAGAGCATGAGGAGGAAGAATCAGCAGAAATGAAGTATTCTGAACTGAATCAACTCCTATTCCCCATTCCCTTGCTCTGCCTAGGGTGGGGCGAAGTAGGAGATTTGGGAATGAAATTAAGTCTGAGAAGGGGGAGGGTGAGGGAAAAATAGTTTTAGTTTTCTTTCTTATTTCTCACTATCCAATTCTGCTACAACTAAATGGCAATAAATTAAATCGAATTTCCCTAGCTGAGTCTATTCTGCCATGAGGTTAAATTATAAGCCATCTCCCTGTCCTTACTGCAGCCTATGGGCTTTTTGTCCTATTTTACCCCCTCTGTCCTGCTGGTGGAGGGAATGTGATAGAGTGGCTTGGTATGCACCTGGCAGCCACAGGATGCCAACACACTGCATTTCTTTAAAGTAACCACTAAATATAAATTTCCACAGAGATGAGTAAGACTTACTCATGTAATTCCAGAACCTTCAGTACCATGTGACAAAGAGAATTACTGCCCAGTGGTGTGCGTCTGATTCAAATTTGTAAAACTTCTTTCTCTCCTGAATGAAAAATTTTCTCTTAGATTTACAGACTTAGGTTTACATCTACATGAACATGTTTTGTATATCTCCTCAGAAACATTAGCTGAGATATTCAGTGTAAAAAATATAGGGGAAAAGTGCAAGGTTCAAGGGGATATACAGGAATGAAATGGAAATAAATGTAAAGGAGAATTTGCGGATATCAGTCTGAGCTTTTAGTTTGTCTGATATTTGCAACAAAGTCATTTAAATTTCAGAGAGTTACTGCTCCACTTGTGATTATTTATGATTTCCATTATATTTCTTATCTAAAGACACTACTGATGGCTATTTTGCGTCTTTTCTTTCTCCTTTTTTCCTTTAATATTTTACTAAAACCCATACATATACCCTTCAAATTAATTTAATATCAACAGCTTTGGGTATCCTCTAAAAAAATAAGTTGTCTTTAATATCAAAGCTAGAGTTTTTCCATAATATTAAATTGTTCTAATACTTTTGGTTCTAATATATCAACACAGTTCTAGAATAACATATTTTAATCACTTGTGTAATTAGGCCCTGGTATGAAGAATGTTCAAAACCAAATTATTCCATTTCCAGCTTAGCTTTGTAGGGGACTGATTTATCAAAACCTCCCAAAAAAGTCTAGGGAAATCATGACATAGAAACATCAGCATTTGCTCAGCTCTTGCATAACTTTACCTCAATGCAGAAAATTTAAAATAATGCATGTCATAGCCATTTTTGCTGAATGATAATGCAAAACCAAGAGAAGAATGTGCTTGTAAATTATATTGAGAAAAACTAGGCTGAAGTACCATCAAATACAAATCAGTACAGGCACATATATTTCTTTTATATCCATTACATTTTTCTCTACACTGACCACAAACTGACAAATTAGAAGTGACTTTTGTTTTAAGCATCGGAATTCAACAGAAATAAAAAAAAAAAAAAAATAGTGTTTCATGGGACTTCATTCAATGAGTCTTTCTTCCCTGATGAATGATCATTTGTCTCCGTGGACAGCTAAAACCTTAGAGATTTAATGTGAAGTACAGAGAAATTAGCGTTGAAAAAAACCCCACACCAGGATTTATCCAAATTAAAGTGTTTCCCATTACCAACAGCTCACCATTTTGTGACTTATCCTTGCTCCTTCTGTCCTGCCAATGCCATTCAAAACCCATCCTTAGTTTACTTGACCTGACAGTAACATAGTCACATGCATGTAGTCTTCACTTCTTAAAATCCTCTTCTAAAGTGAAATCTCCATTAAGAAGAAAAGAATTGGATTCTCATACTCTAGCAGAATAAAAAATAGCTGTCCTTTGGAAGACAGTGATAAGCAGATGGAAAATGCAGCTTGAGAGTTTTGTTAGCTTGGAACATTTCACTGCATGTTCTCAACAGCTGTTAAAGGGAATGAGTTAATTAGCAGAAATAATCAGCAGGAATTTTATTTAGTAATGCTGATCGGTGAGTTTCAGGTAATATGTTCCCATTAGGGCAGGCACCTTAAAAATGTACCTTCTCTTGTAAGAATGAGAATTTCAGAAGTGTTCATCATGGGACTACATTTAGTAGAAAATCATGTGGATACTACATTTCAGTTCAAAGACAGCAAATGAACTAGTATGTATAATTTGCAAATTAATTCTTTGACCATTGTTGAATTTATACTAATAAACTAAAATAAAGATGGCAGACAAGGTTTATAGTTCCAAGAAAACCTTTATCTATAAGGGACAGTTTGAGTAGTTTTTTTAGCTAGGTAAGAATTAAGCACAGATCTAAAAAACGTTTTTACAAATGTGGAAATTTCACATCTTAGTCTGGACATTGTGGCAACATCTAACCTGTTTCCTGCACAAAAAAAAAACCCTGTATTTGGAGCATATTCTCATTGTCATGGTTTGAAATGTAAATAATCTTGCTGAGGCTTTTTGAATGGACTTCTGCCGAGCCTCTTTTTAGAAAAGCAGCATATAGAATTCAATTCAAGTGGTCCTCCAAACAGCACAATATTGCTCTCTGTGTCTATATTGCAAAATCACTCGCTCATTATTTCAAATGGTCTTAATTCATTGTCTACTATTCCCTCAGGTATTGTTATAGCTTTTTAATATTTAAATTCCCTCTATTTTTTTCACATCAGCTTAATAATGTTGGAACGTATCTTCTCCTCTCATGTCCTTGAAATGCAATAAGCTTTATTTGATTCCTGTATGGATGTGATTGCAAACTTGAAGAAAATGAACACATTGATACCTGCATCTTAAAATTAATAGAGAGCTGAGAAGATGGAGATGGAGAACAAATAACACACTCCGTGAAGTCTGTCTCAATTCCTGCTACCTGACTGCTCTAAATCCTCCATGATGTTGGAGGAAGAAAGACTGGAATGAAAACAAAAGTCTAAGGAATAATGAGTGTAGGACACATGACATGGATCAAGCTATTCTGCACCAAATAAAGTTCTGTGATGGTAGTCAGAGATATGTTTTGTTGATAGCAAGACATTACTTTACAATTCAGCATTCCATTAATACTTACCCCAAATTCAAGTGTCACACTGGAAACTTAATGAAAGAGAGATTTAAAATGGCCAGTGAATTCCTTATAGAAATTGTCAGTGACATCTCAATAAGCTGTCACTTGTGTCTGATCCTTATACTGCTGTTCAGGCAGTTGAAAAAAACTACTTTGAAGAAAAAGGAAAAAAATCTGCTTACTTGGTTACCGTTATAGTTACATTATTTCTGTGACATAAACCAAGGCCATTGTTAAAATACTCAGGCCCACATACCCCTTCGTAGTTTTTCTGCCTTTCTAGTTGCTCCTATTCCACCAGGAGAAAAAAAATACATATATTTAATTGAGTTCTATAATCTGATTAATTTTGCAGTCCTATGGATGTCAGTACTGATATTGAGAACTAGCAGATGGAAATAGAAAGGAAGAATGGAAAATCCCTTTTGTGGCAACACAGACACATGCTGGATGAATGTGGTAAAGTAGGCAGGAGCCTCTGCTTGCAAATATACTTTCTCACCTCATATTTAATGTGTCTGAGACTTTGAAGTACCAGAGTAAGATCAGAGGAAATAAAGGTAAAAGATTTACATCCCTCACAAATCTGTGACACAGAAAGTATTCCAAAGCCGCTAAGTAGGAAGAAAGCATTTAGTTGTGTTAGAAAATGACATGTCACAATAGTACCAAGCTGTCTCTCCCCATTTTTTTTTTTTTTTTTTTTTGAAATTTGAAACCTTTGAAACCATAACTCTTTAATAGAGTGCAGTTAAACAAGACATTTTTCACATCAGATTTTGCAGGAGAGTGCAGAAAAGGCAGCCAGCAACTCTGCTGAGGACAGCATAAACCAGCTCAACAATAGTGGTGATGTACCACAAGGTCTGGATAGAACAGAAGGAGGTGGGTTTGTTGCCTGCAGGAGCTAGGTGGAGGACCATCTGTGTTGTCAAATGAAGGAGTTACAGAAGAACTTCAGCAGCCTGTGCAATGCAAGAGATCACCAGGAAGAAATCAGTAGGACCTTCTCTGAGACAAATACAGCTATAAGAGGAGTCTAAATTCCCAGCTCTACTGAATGACATCGGGTAGAGCCTGTACTTGTGGGGATGGGAAATGGACTTGCCTATATGGTAAAGGCTAGAAGCTCATGACTTAATAGCAGAAACAGCTTCACCTGCAGATTAGCAACTGTAGAAGAGGCTTAGTGCCCTGGTAGCAGGGCTGGGAGCTTTGCCCAATGAAACATTGAGCCTGAACCCTACAGCAGCATTAAGAAGTAACCTCATGTTTGTAGGCCTGATTTTATTTGGAAATTAGCTCAGCTCAATATCAGCTGGAGAGAAAATATAGCAGGGCACAAGCAATGAAAGAGGTTTCTAGAGTGCATTTATGATAACTTCCTGATGCAAATAGCCAGGGAAGAGAGTCTGGGATGCCAGACCTCATACTTACAAACAAGAAAGACATGGCTGGAGATGTGAATGTTGGAGGCAGGTTTGATTGCAATTACCATGAGGTGTTTCCACTGGGGATCTAGATGGGAGGGAACAAGGCAAAAAGCAGGATCACAACCAGGTACTTTAAGTGTATAATGCAGATGTCAATACTGGGGTCAGTACCACGTAATATTTTCTTTAGGGACTGGATACTGGGATTGAGTGCATGCTCAGCACTCCAGATGATATAAGGACAGGAAGAGTGCTTGATACACCAGATGGTTATTCTGAGCTTTTAGGGATTCAACAAGTTGGAGAAATTGGCCACCAGCAACCTGCTTAAATACACCAAAGGAAATTGCAAATTCCTTCACCTGGGGAGGAATAAGCCCCATGCGCCAGAATATGCTCAGAGCTGTCTGGCTGGAAGGGTCTCTGCAGAGAGAGACTTGAGGGTCTTGGTGGAGAAGGAGCTGACCAGGAGCCAGCAGCAATCACCTTTACTGAAGGTCACCTGTGTCCTTTCATCAAGAAAGGTCAAAACCTCCTTGGTTGTACTTGGAAGAGTATTACCAGAAAGTATCTCTCACCTCTACTCAGGACTGTGAAAGACATCTGGACTTCTGTGCCCTTTTCTGAGTTCTCCAGAACAGAAAAGACATGGAGCTGCAGCAGTTATTTCAGCAAAGGGTCACAAAGATGATTAAGAAATTGGAGCATCTTTCATATGAGGACAGACAACTGGAATTGTTCAGTCTGGAGAAGTCTTAGGGTTTGATCTTAATTTGCATAAGTACTGGAAGGGAGACTGTAAAAAATATGGGACCAGACCACTCTTTGAAAAATCTAGTGACAGGACCTTGTAAGAAAAGTAGTTTTTTACTTCAAGGAGTGGCTTGAAAGGAACTGCTTCTGGAAGAATTGGCCCAGAAAGATTTGGGGTCATTATACTTGGATGTCTTGAAACCCTGCCTGGTCATGGTCCTGGGAAACCTGCTCTAGGTGACCCTGCTTGAATAGAGTATTTGCACGATATGATCTTCAAAAGTTTATACAGCATTGTTCATTCTGTGATTTGTGATTTGTGATTATTCCACAAGTATGGGTAACTTACTTAAAAAAAAAAAAAAAAAAGTAAAAAGGATGACAGAGCAATGTGCTATAAATCTCAGAAACCCAAACTATGCTGCAAAAAAAAAAATCATTAAAATAATTAAAACAGTTTTGAATTTATTGAAGAAATGTACAAGTTTCAGTTGCCTAAACATCAGTGTCAGGCAATGCGGGGTATTGTTCTTCAGTGCAAATGTGCAGTCTATTCAATTCTGCATCTGTCAACACAATGGAGATATCTATGGAACCTTAGCATATCTCAAAATGGTATTAGGCACCTATGTTTAGACACCTTAAGTTCTTTTAAAAATACAAATTTTTGGAAACAGATTTTTTATTAATTATGAATAGACAACAGGGGTTGGTACCCATTTAGCTATGTTTGTCTTTTTTTTTCCAAAGCTATCTCAGAAATAGGTATTACTAAATATGATCACTATGAATGCTGGGAGCAAAGGAACTCCCGCCTTTATATTTTATTTTTATCTCAGCAAACTCTTGAAGGATTATAACAGATCCTACGGGAATTGTAAAGTTCTTCTACATAATTTATAAATCCTATAGCAAAGTCAGTCTTTTGCTTACTGACATCAATCAGATATAAAATTCCTTCATAAGTTATCAAAATTTATTCCAAATGTGGAATTTTGTATTTTATACACAAGAGATAAAATGAAATATAAGATTTATAAGATACACAAAAATCATTGTTAAAGTGGTGACAAAAGCAGACTGATGAGGCAAAAATTACATTGGCAGTGAGAGAATATTGACCAAAGAAAGATGAAGGAAAGAATAACAAAGTGACAGAAATCTTTTCTGTCTAAAAAACACATACTGCAATGATAAGCTTTAGAGAAAGCAATGCTATTTAAAGTGGCTTTAAGTATTGCTTCAAAAAGCCTGGAGCTCTAAGTCTTGACCAAGGTTTAATAGACTAGAAGGAACATTGACCCAGAAGAGATTATTACTAGTCTTGCATTTTTTTAACATTTAAAAAAATAGTAAATCCACTTTAAACCTCCGATTATAAGCTGTCTTAAAATTCTGAATTATGTTTGAATTTGAAGAGTCATCCTCAGTGTAGTGGGTTCTTGATTTAGGAAACTACTGTAATAGAATCACCCATTGTGACTCTCCTTCAGAAAAACTTAATAAGTTTTGGAGTACAGAAGGAAGGAAAAAGCTACAAGATTCCTCTTGAGATACAGGGATATTAGTGTCTCAAGTGGTTCTTTGAAGAATGATGGGTAAACATTAATGCCTTTGACATCTTTTTCACAATGTTTTATAAACTCCATTGAGCAGGTTCAGGTGAAATGGATTAAGTATCAGTAAATAGCTGGTAGTAAAGCTAGGACTTGTTACCCTTTAGGCATTTATAATCTTAATGTAATCAACAGGTGGCTATGTTTTGTTAACTGAATTAATTTTTTTTTCAGAAGATAGCCTATTTATTAAATTTTGTTTTAAAATGAAGCTGTCAATTTTCAGAGAATTGCAAATAGAAAAAGAATCTGCCCTTCTGTAATTTTATTAGGTCATATCTAATGTCAGCTCATTCTGTGGAAGTAAGCACAAGCTGAATGTTCTCAGTGCAGCTCAGGAGGGATGACACAGAACTTTTTGTAGAGGAGCTTGTCATGCTTGCCCTCCAAAATTCACATCAAGAACTCAAGAACTTTTCATCAAAATAGATCTCAAAGGCATCAACATTATTTCCACAACATTATTTTCACAACTTTGAAATAATATATTTACTGAGTGTGGAAAAAATCCATAGCTATGAAACCTGACTACACTATTAGTTATTCCCGTGTCTATATAAAATAGCTCCTATACCTTCCATGAAATAGTCTGTAATTCAAATAAGTGCAGAAATAGAGGTTCAGTCCTTTAACTAGCCTTTGTCCCAAATTCAGATTTTGCAGTGTCTTTCAAATATTATTAACAACTAAGACAGAAGAAATATTACAATGTTAGTCTCATTTTTCATATTTTCTTTTTTTTTTTTTTTGAGTAAATGCTTCATGGAACTACATCTGAAATATGAAAAAAAAAGAAAATAACTGTGAAATAACAGTAAAATAATGCAGCTGCATATTTTTTTAAAAACAAGTAATCTTGATGTGCCACTTTACTTTGACCATACCTATTTGCTTATATTATTATAAAAGCAGAACAAAATCACACATCTTCATAAATAAAGGCTTGAAACAAAAACCTGAACTATTCTTACACAAATCAGATTTAAATAACAGAAATTTCATGGAAATACAGGACTATGTCTTATATCAGGATGAATAAGCTTTAAAATGTTTTTTTTGTGCATGTTTCTTTCAAGTTTTCTCCCTAATAGTGTACGAAAATGAGGCATTCATTTATAACTTTTTTTTTTCATATTTATTTTCATGCATAAGGTATGACACAATGTGAGTAGATTTACATTGCATAATGGTTTAGAAAATTATTATGCTAGTTCTGAGTAAACAGGCTTCAGGTTTTTTGAGATCATGTAGCAATGTTGGAGTGTTATGACGTAGTGCAGCTGATCGACGCTGCTTCTTTAACTGTGGTACTTGTATTATGCATGGTGTGAAAGAGCTCATCTGGAGCTACTCTCAGCCTCTTGTATGACACTTCATTTTGTAACAGAGATAGGTTGGGTGGTATTCTGATCAAATGTAGACAACTACTGTGTATATTAATCATCACAGTCTTTCCCGTCAATGGAGAAAAACAGCTGCTTCTATAAGACAATTGATCTTGCCCTAAAATAGATGCCTAAATTAGGTCAGATGAATAGTATTCTGAAAGAGATCATTTTTCTCAGCTGACAGACTGACTGACAGTCACTCATGAAGTGTAGAGAGAGCAGTGTAAATGTAATGTTCGTGTTGTGTACTGTTAAGGTGTGTCCCATGTACTTTGTGTGTATGTAGTCTATTTGGATAAGAACTTTTGTAGTGCTGAAACCTTGTTTTGTACAAGGAAACACTTAAAACATATATTTAATTTAATTGTATAAATATTCATCTTTTTTGTTGAAGGGCTGCTTATTTGTTTAAAATTTAATGCAGATATGAATAAGTAATTCTTGGAAATTCTATAAATAGAGTCACTTTAATATTTTCAGCAGTGAATTGAACTACTAGTACAACAGTGGATGTCACTTTACAATTAAAGGTATTGTTACAGTGAAAAAAAGGCAGATCTCACTCATGTCACCTATGCCAAAGATGAATTATTTCTTGTTAACTACATCATAATAGCTGATATAAAAATATCTGATTTGGCATTCAGAACATCTGATTCACCCTATAACTTTTTGTCAAGCATTTACAGAGGCATAACTAATAAAGAAAGAAGTTCCCAGCATTCACACATCCTAAATGAGGAGATTACCACTGAAATATAGAAAGCCAGCCTCCATTTACTGTGGGGAAAATATTTAAATTCCATATTTGAAGGCATATTATTAAATTGATCCAGAAATTAAATGTGTGAACTCACAGACTGTTTGGAAAAAAAAAAAAAAAAATATAGGGAACTGTAAATAGATTAAATGATTCAAAGCAAGAAAACAAGAAAGCACAACTAAAACACTACCAGTGACTAGAGATCCAGTGATGACAAGGGGCACCATTATAGCCTCAAATATTTTCTGAAATATGTGTGAAATAATAACAGTTTGCAAATATTTTTACATTTTCACATTTAAAATTCCAAAAAGAATAATTAAATTAACAAAGCAGTATGAATATAATCTTCTCATTGAAAAACAAGTATGGCACAGAAAAATTTGAGCCTTATTTTTCTGAATATGACGTGGCTCCAGCCCAGGGCCAGTTGCCATTTTGCCTTTGTCTGGGAAACCATGCCAAACACTGTCTTTGGGAGGTGTTTTTGTCTGTTCGGTGGTGAATACCCCGTTGTGGGTAAGATCTCTCTCTTTTGTACACTATCTTATTAATATTGTTGTGATTATTGCAATTTCTCAAGTAATTGTGATTCAAACATATAATCTCTCTTAGTGTTCCTCCATTATTGGAAGGGGCAAGGGAGCAACGGAGAAGCTTGAATGGGTTTCTTGTTCTAGTTGATTTTAAACCAGAACACCCTCATTCTGAAAGATGAGGTGAATTCACATCTCCCATATAGGTCCCTGGGAATTATAATTAATACTCATTGATTTGTAATGCAAGATGCTATAACCTCTAAGCATTGAAACAAATTATAAAGGAAAGCTAAAATTGTCATTTTCCTTTCTAAGCAATATTTACATCCAGAATAAGCACTTCATTTCATCATACTTGTTTGAAAATATTATTAACCCTAGAGGCAAATGGAAAGAAATATGATCTACCTTATGTCACTGTCTGGAGGCTCAAATATCTTGAATATAATCAATCAGTTGTGTGGAAAGGCTAATTAATATAAACACTTCCTTTCATCTTCCTATGTTTACACCTCTTTACATTACAAGGCAAAAACTGACAAAATATTCTGAGACATCATAAAATTTATGCAGAAGGTTTTAACTTGACACCAAGTTTTGTACTTGTGTGAATGAATGATGATTTAATTATCCCTACTTAATGTACTGAGTTTGCAAACTGTTTGATGCACATTCAAGGTAAACATCACCCAAAGCAGAATTGTTCCATCTCTCACGCCAGCTCCTATTTTATTAACATTCACCTGCATTTTGGAAGCAGTGTTAACAGTGAGCTTACTCTTAGTCTTGGTTTTTATTGTTATTTTGATTAAAAGAAAGGGGCGCCTCCTCCCCTTAACAGAATATCTCAGCTTCATCCGAAGTTTCTAAAATTACAAACATGGCTTCTTTCCTTTTAAATCCAATATATTCAAGTTCTGTATTATTTTGGGGTCTGTGTTCCAACAGTTATTTTGTGATTATGATATTTAATGAACCGATGGCCTAAGAGAATCAGAAAAGGCTCCAAATCTATTGCTAACTTTATAAATATCACAGTTTGTGGATTTCCTGGTTTCTCTGCCAACTATTTAATGTTACCAGCCTGCTTTTAATGAGCATTGGACCTAAATCCTTGTATCAATATGCACCATATTTCTCAAGTGTGACATATCACAGTCACAGTTGCATTAATGAGATTTGGAAACTTTACAGTTCTAGGGAAGAACTTTAACTGAGTTTGGTTTAGAGGTTGATACAAGGCTTTAAATTTGTGGAGTAATTCCCCTCAGTCAATGCTTCTGTCTCAACATGTATGTAAACATTAGTTATAGTAGGTAAATATCATGAGTGACAATGAACATAATTCTTATAAAATCTGCTGTATTGGAATAAGTTTTATTTAGACAGCAGTGTAATTTTCAGAATTGATGTACACATTCAACCGATCTCAATTGGAAATTCTTAAATATCTTTTCAACCTAGAGGTACACATCATATTATTAGTATTGTAATATTATACTACTGAATAAATTTAAATAATAGCACCTGACAATATCTCTGCAAGAATTCTTTTAGAAAACTATATAATTCAAATATGATTGGACATTTGTTAAACCAAGTTTTTTAAAGTTCTATTTCTAAATCACTGAAACACTGTTAAATGTAATCTGTGATAGACTGTGAGGATTGCTGGCTTGAAACATTTCATCCATGTATGTGGGAGAAGCAGCAAGGTCTGGCCTTGCCTTTTGTGAGGCATTGCCCTGCACACCCCATCCCCTCCAGGCCTGGATCCCAGCCCTGCAGTGGCCACCAATCCCAATGCTCTACATCTGCCCATGGAAACCCTATCCCAGCTCCTGAGTGGCCAAATGACCAGAAATCCCACCTGGGAGCAGGGCCTTGGAAGGGTAAAGGGTATTTAACCCAGAAGAAGCAGCAAGCACATGTCTTGACCCCATCTTCTCTTGGAACCAGGAGTGGCAGCTATATTTAATTTTTTTCTTTATATTTTCTGTCTTTTTTTCTCTTTCTTCTTCTAATTCTCTCTTGGAGTTTTTAGTAACTTAAAATTAGGTTTAGGGTTTGCTAAATTGAATGGACCAAGTTAATGCTTTGTGAAATGCTTTATGTTGATTGAATGTTGCTCTAAACATTTGCCAAGTTACTCTGAGTTTCCAGTAAAATTCTTTTTGCTGTTTTGAGCTTCTAACAATATCATATCAGTGTTTCTCTCGTGTCTAACTCTGAGTGCATGAAAAGCCATAAGCCCTTTTAGGAGTCTTGTCTAGCAAGGTTTTTTAGGGCCTTATCTATATCTCAGCTCATGTATGAGTAAAGGGAAAATGAAAAAAATGTGATTTTACATTGATATTCCCACAAAATTCTAGATCTACATTTTTCTTCTCATTTAAATATGATTGTGTGGAACTGTTATCCAAATGGCCCTTATTCATTATTTTTCAGTTTAAATTAAGCAGAAATAATGATTCTCAGAAGAAAACAACATTTAGAGTGGGCATACCACATTTTTTGCAAGACAGATATATTCCATATTGTGCAATAAATTTTAATCAACTCATCTGTAAGGTAACTATAACTGCATCAGTGGCAACAAAACATCTTCAAAATAATGCTGAAGTCATCTCATAAGAAGACTTTGTGTTCTTACTAGGTACTTAGAACAACTTTTTTTGGGTTGTGCCTCTTCTGAACTAACAGTTTTTAATTATGTGGATGTAAACATCACTGATTGCACCTACTCCCACTTACATACCCTATTTTGCTTTCCCTACAAGTGAAATTCAGTTCCTTCTAACTTAATATTGACTTTCCCTTGCATGCATTGACAGGAATGTTTCTGTTAGACACTCTCACAGCTTTTATATTTAGTAGCTGAAAGGCAGAACAGTAGATGAGCTTCAGCTGTGAAATTCACAATTTCCATATGGAGCACTCACTGCTCTATTTGATGAAAGCAAAATTCATTGCAGAATCAAGGCACCTCTAAGTTCAAGGCTGTAAAACACAGGGTCTAAGTTCCAAGACAGGTAAGAACCGAAAATTTTGAATAGAATACTCTAGGTTCTTACACAATATGAGAAAATCTAACACATGATGCAAATCGTATGCATGATGAAAAGTAACTAACAAGGACATCTGTGTGTCCAAAACATTTCTCAAGTTTAGAATTTCTGGTATTCTTGAGTACTTGAAGTTAAGATGAAGGAGATTTCAGTAGCTGCAAAATACAGTGAATATCTTTTAACAGTTTATATCTTAAAGTAAAAAAAAGATCATTCTTGTCATCCACATTTCTTGGTATTTTGAAGTACAGAATAACTCTTTTCCTTTCTCAGAAATGTTTTATGTACAATGAAAAAAACCTTTCAAATCTGACATCTCAAGCATCCCTAAACTCTGCTTGCCATTCCATTAGGAAAAAAAAAAAAAAAAAAAAAAGCCACAACAGTCATCTCAAACAAATAGATTTTATCCCAGAGCCTTCAGACTACTAGATGTTCTATACAGTTGCATAAAATAAAGTTTTTTAATCTCTAATTCCAAGAAGTTTATAAGTTGATTGTGCATCTTTTGCTGGTGATATGTAATAGTGATATTACTAAATTTGTATTCTGTATCTGGTAAAAAAAGAAATCACAGGAAAAAATTCTATCTTCAGGGAATAATTATTTATTTATTTGAAAAGATGAGACTTCCTTTCCCTTCTTGTTAATGCATGCAAATTATTGTTTATTTGTTTTTACTCTGCAGTAACAACTGAAAACCCCAAACAATGCAAGAGCAACACATCTAGCTCCTGGCTGCATTTTGTACCTCCCTGAATACTCATTCTCCACACGACACCCTGGCAATAATAACCTGTCAATGAAATTGCTGTGAAGTTCTCTCCTGATTTCCACTTTTGCCATACTCCCTCATAAATGACATCAACTGTTATGACTTTGTGGTAGCTGTCCTGATTTGTGAGGGGCTGTTGGAGTATATAACTGAATGGCAAATTATTTTGTTTAAGTCATTTAATTTATCGCTCTTGGAAGTGATGGACATGATCTTTCATAACCTAAAGGTTGGTGAGGAGTGCAATACAAGGACTAAGGTGCACAGAGAAGTTCACAAAAGTCCACGTCTACTCTAAGTGTAGATGTGCACATTGATCAACAGCTTGTTTTTTTTTTTTTAATGTGATTTTTAAAATATTTTTGAAATAAATATTGTTAATTCAAATTTCATAAACAAATCTAACCTTCCAAATGAAACATGTAAATAATAATCTATAACAATATGAGCAAAGAATGCAATTCTCCCATTTGATAGCTTAAAAGTTATAGATCCAAAATTATACAAGCTAACCATTCTTATTTATCCAGTTACAGTTATCTTTATTAACTGATTAGCTGTATAGTTTATTGGTGCAAATACACCATACACTACATTTATACAGGAAAATAAAGAAACAACTGAGTTGCTTTCAAAGTATATTAAATTTAACCAATTAGGAATGTAAAAGCAGGAGAGCTATGAGAGGCAGTAAAGGTCTGTAGAAATGCTTAATTACACCCATTAACTTTCCCACAAATGAGCTTAACTTTTTTTCTAATTCTGTGTCCTGAGATTTGTGTATACATTTAAAAAACATAGGAGAGAGCTAAAGGACAAGAAAATTAGATATATATATATATAGTCACTGTATTTTCTCTATTAGTAATGATTTCTATGTAACACGAATATATTTTGATGAAGTCTAAGTACATCTTTAAACTGCAACCATGATTTTATATAAAAGATACTAATTAGTTGATCTATTATTTCAATATTTCCAAGGAACTTTCTGTTTTGATAGCAAGGAGGAATTTCTAACAAAGTAATAAAAGATGATACAAATAAATATATATGAAGTGATAATGTGTGATCTGTTTGTTTGGCAGGAAATGACAAATCTTTCAGGCCTAAAATGGTTGAGCCATTGCACAGTAAAAAGGAGAGCAACTCAGTTTTGTACATACCCCTTTACTCAGTTCAATTTGACAATTAAATTCCCTTTAGCAAACCAATAATTTAAATAATAACCAAGTTATAGTTACATGGCATTAAAACTAAATTTTGCTCATTATTTTCTTTTGTGTAAATAATTTTGAAAGCTGCAACTAACTTGTCTTCCAAAAAAATAAGACATCATAAATAACATACATGTGTAGTTTTGACAGTAATCTGCAGATTTTGGTATTTGCTTCACCTGTTTTCCACACTAGAAGGCTTAACAAGCTTAACAAAAACAATTTTATTTTACACTTCTTTATCAAAAGATGTACACAGTTTTCATGCCACAGTTTTCAGTTTGTGACATACAGTTATATAAAATATAAAACGGCTTTTAGATGAAGATTAATCAGCAGTCCCAGTTTGTCACAGGCTTTCTGTGTGACCTTCATCAAATTGCTTATGCCAGTTGGAGGAAGGTATTTAACCACCTCATGATTTTTAAACTGAAATTTGGAGTTTATTTACTATTCATTATTCTTTGTTTCTTCTATTTGAATTATTTCATTAATCCAAAAGAGAGTTGCAGAAACTGTTGTGACTTAGGTGATCAATCACTTAGAATGAAGAGTAAAGAGCCATTATAAACAACTCAAGGACACCTGCCAGCAGGTAAAGTGTTTGACATATCTTTGTTTCTTTTTGACTGAACTTGCCTCAGGTGTTTTAGTTCTTTGCCTGTTTAGAGTTTGAATCTCACAATTTTTCTGATCTGGCATCAGGATTTAGCATGCCATTACCTGTTCCTTGTCATTTTACCAGTGAAATTTGATACCAGAATTCCTTCCTTTTGAGAACTGGTGGCTAATAAAATGGAATCATACTTGCTTGAGCATTAGGCTGGGAACTCTTAGTTCGCTTTTCTGAGTTGTTGCTTATGTTCTAGGAAGTGTTCAGGACGAAGGAATCAATGACTCTCTGTCTCAGGCAGAACCAGAAGCCAGAATCTAGAACTCTCCTTTTTTTTTAACATTATCTAATATTCTATCATTATCAATGTCTGATTTAAAATGTCTGAGAAAAAGACATTTCTAGAAGGACTTCTATTTATCAGTAGAAAGCACCTCATCTTCTTTTCTGACCCAATTTCCAACTGTACATTATTTATTTCATCAGAGACATTTCTGTATCACAACCTAGCTAAGTCATTGGCATAACCCTAAAAAAAGGCACCTCTGTATAGCATAAAAAATTAGTGATTTTTTTGAATAATGATTTGCTTTTAGAAACCTGCACTGATCTTTTCAGCTTTTCAACAAATATTAAAATCTATTTCTTATACATGTTAATAAATAATCAGTCCAACTTTAAGAATGCTCTTTACATAAGGAAAATTAACTAGAATAAAATTTAAAGCTGTAAAACTTGTGTGTGTGACAATAACCAATTCTGAGTTATCTCTTTGTAAACTTCCAACATTCTTTTGCAGGATACATCAACATAATCAGCTTCTAAAATAAGTAAAAAAAAAAAAAAAATTGAAAGGTATTGGAAGCAAAATTTCCTATCTCCTTGTTGGCAAGCTGTTCATTATAAAACTGTAGAAAACTATTTTTCTCTGATACATTTCAAACTCTTTCAGATCTATTTTAAATCCAGAAGTTGTTTTTATTCTTTTCCAGGGTGATGAGAAGGAATACTTTGTACAGGTAGATATACACCTCTGTCCATTCTTGATTCTATTCTTGCTTACTTAGGTCAAAATTTTACATTCAGTCTTACAATTTGTGGGGGGATTTTGGTTTTTTTTGATTTTTTTTTGGGTTGTTTGTTTGTTTGTTTGTTTTTGTTATGCATGACCTTATGAGGCCTTCTATGACAAAGAGATTTGCTTTTGAGTACAAGAACTACTTCTGGTATTATAAATAATTTGGTCCAGCATATCTTTCCCACAGTAATTAAAAAAAACCAGAAATGTTCTAATTTTGTGCACAAAATTTTATTTTTCAAAACAATTGTAGTTACCTAGAATTTTTTTTGAGAATTAACTTGAGTCTTAGAATCAAGTTTTAATGCTGTACACTAAAATGGCTGCTCTATTTACAGGTTTCAAGTAGTTTCCATTTCCAGTCTGAGAAAGCTAGTTTTCTTCAAACCTAAAAAAAAAAAAAAAAAAAATATATATATATATATAAAAAAGAACAGTATTTTCACAGTACCTTTTTTCTGGTTCTCAGTCAAAACTACAGTGACTGCACTGATTATTCATCACAGTTCTGTGGTAGAGTTCTGTAATCACTGCCTGAAAAGCTGCAGTTATATACTTTCAGCACAAATAAGCAAGAAAACCGCTGATGCCTCAGCATCAGAAAATTCAACAAGTGGTCAGAATCAAGGAAAAAACAAACAAGTTTTGAATTCAAAGAACAAAAATCTTTGTAGGTGAAGATTCTTTATAGCCTTTTTTATGATATTATCTCTCTCAATCACTTTGTTTTTCTAATGAAGTTTACATTTTTAATATAAAAATTATTTCTACGATTCATAATCTAATATTAGGAAAAAGGACAAAAGTAGAAAAAGGGAAAGAGAGCTGCCTTAAAATCATGGTGTAGTTTTTTTATAAATTGAGTAAAATTTTGTTTTTTACTTATGACTAAGAGTCTCAGAGGGCCCTGGGATGTCCACTGGTTATGGAATAAGATAATTAATTTATAGTCATATTTGCATACCATCTAATGATGATAATTTCTTCCATATGTGACTTGAATCAGACCTTGGCCAGCATTATAATTTGGTAGGCTCATTGCTCCTATTGGACCTTGACCAGTGTGTTTATTTGTCTCCCCCAAAATTTGCTTTAAGAATCCACTATGACCATCCCTGTCACAAGGAGATACACAATACTTGCTCTGGAAAACAAATTCCTTTGGGGACTGAAGTCCTCAGAAAATTTCTATCAATTTTTCAACAGCTCTGAGCTTACTGTAGTACATACAGCTTTGCAAAATCTCCTTCAGGGAACTGACACTTAGCAGTGACTAGCAAGCTTACAAAATACTTACTCTTTAGTATTTGGGGCAGAAAAATGCAGATAAAACATATTTTACATTCCTACAGTCTGTTAATTGTTTTATTATATCTGAAATTTTGGGTTTGGGATGCTGGTAGTTTAATATACAAGCATAAAATTATTTTATTAAAAAATAAAATTATAAAAGAAAGATGAAATTTCAGAACAGGATCTAGTCTCAGGAGACTAACTGGAGATGCACTTTTAAAATTTGTCTTGGCCTTTCTTCCCCTGTCAATGTATTCAACCGTAGCCAATGGACGATCCATCATCCTAGGGTTATGCATGTCAGAACTTCAAGGAGGAATCCATGGCAGATTTGAAAGAGTCATTCTTTATTCAGTATAAATCACACTGTGAATAAGAACTCCACTCCACCCCTGCAGATGCCCAATATATTTGACACAGGCTTCAACAGGAACATTTTCACCTTGCAAATTAAGGCTTAATATGGGTGACTATATTGCATTACCTCAGCTACAGCTCTGAAAAAGTCACTCCTCTCCCATTTCTTTTTTTCATACCTGGAGTAAAAGACAAGCAGCAACTCCTTTTTAAGTTTAATAACATGACAATTATTTTCTTTTTCTTTGCATGATCTTAAAGGCCTTTTCCATCTTTAATTATTCTGTGATATTACTCTCATATTTATGGTCTGCCCAGTAACATACAGGTCTGTATGTACATATATATAAAACATACTCTATAATGTGCTATATATGTCCGTCTGTATGTATATCAACATACTCTTTAATACACACGATATGTGAAATACTTTGCTTGCTCATGATCTGTTTTAAAAGACCACCCTGAGTCATTAATTCTTTACTGCTGAGACAAAAAGACTGGAAATTAATTTTTTATATGATTAATTACTTGTCTTTCCATGAGTCTAAAATGGAGTAAAAGCTATGCTTCAGATAAAAATTTTGCATATTTTACATCTGCTAAAGGATGAAGTAGACTTCATTGGCTAAAAAGGCAAAGCAATGTAGGGACATTCTCTTCATTTTTCTTTCCTTTAAAAACATATTTTATAGCATACTAAACCAAATAACTCTATGCCCTTTCCATGATTTTTCTCGCTATAGACTGAAAGAAGAAAAGAAACTTTCCTCTTTTAAGGTCTTAATCATATCTCTGCTTTGCACTAATAATGTAGGTGAACTTCAATAGTGAAGCAAACTGAAAAAGCATTTACTCAGGTGGTTCACTACTGAAAGTTAACTTAGCATTTCATCAAATACAGATACATAGGTGGTGACCTTAGCTAGTTAAGCAATTTGCTTTCTTTAAAACTTCAGCTGCAGATGCAATTCTTTTCTTACTTTTATTAAATTTCTGTTTTTCTTGATTTGTGATCTCAATCAATAATACGAACTTGGAGTCTGAAGAGGTCATAACAAATATTCTGTACATTTCCATATTTGAAAACACTTTGTTAATGCTCTTGCTGACCCATTCGTAAGGTCAAGTTGTTCCCTTTTCATAACAACAAGTACCACATTTCTAAGGAAACGTGTTCCTTCATTTTTAATGTGATTTGACAGTTTTGACAGGGAAAGATAATGACAGTTTAAAATAGCTTTCAAAAAAGTTCAAAGACTGAAAAAAGACATGTGCATGCTACATAGCTTTGAACTGTTCAAGAAATTGAAATGAAAATAATTTATTTATGGTGCCATATGAATGCAGATAATATGCACCTGCTATCAAAAGGGTGAGACTCTCAAATGTTAGTTACTGGGAGCTGTATTAAGCGATGAAAGCAGACTATCCTTTCTCATTGCAGGGAAGTGTTTGAGCTGACCATTTCAACACACTCTTGCTTGTTGCTAGCTTCCCCTGTTCTAATTCAGGTTACTGACCCTTAAATCTAAATGTTATGGATCTCGGGAGTCATCAATTTCTTTGCTTTGCACATGTAGTGGTGTAACCATGGCCAATAACTAAGCACCACACACATGCTCACTCAGTACTGCCCGCAATGGAAGGGAGGGTAAATCAGACGGGTAAAAGTGAGAAAACTTGTGGGTTGACATACAAACAGTTTAAAACTGTAAAAAAAAAAAAAAAAATGTAAGCCAACAAAGAGAGAAGAAAAAGGCAGTCATTTTTCATAAGACTTTATGTCTCTATGCCACTTTTAGAATTCTGCAATCCTTTTTGCTGTGCAAAGCTTCATAGAATGACATCTGCTCTGAATATTGCCTTGCCAGTTAAAATAACTGATGAAATTTTATATAGACACGTCTTATCTATAGCTATGCATCACTCAAACTGCAAGATTTCACTCTGATTTTACTTAATTTAGTCATCCTTGGACACTTTGTTAAAAAAAATTCACATCTACCAATGTGCAATGTTATTCTTACATTCAAATTCCCAATTGTCATAGAACAAAAAGAAATGCTAAATCTTGAAATTCTTATCTTTTTAAAATGTAGACAGCTGTACACAGACACTCAGGAACAAAGGAAAACATAAGATTTTTCAGCATTACCAAAGTCCGATTTCAGGGAATCATTCTGGAATTCAGGCTATCCTACAAAAAGTCATGTTGACAGAATTATTATGTTTAGTAGAAAAAAATTTAAGGTGAAGTGTAGAATTTCTACTTTATCTCAATAAATTCAGTAAGCCAAGTTTAACGTATGAAGCTTTAAATGAAATCAATATTATGACCATAAAAATTAAAAAAAAAGGAGGTAAAACTACTTCATTTTTTAACATTCATAGGATTTAATATTTTTTTACCTCTACCCTTACATATTTGTTCGCAATTAAAATATTTTAAAATATATTTTAAAAGAGTAAGTATCAAGCACAGAATCTACATTTGGATTTTAAGCAAAAAAAAATGAAGTTCACTAGTTTCTCTCTTTATATTAAAATGTTTGGGATGATCAGAAATTTATGTTTAGAATAGAGATGAGCGTTCATTTTGAACATGAATTTGTTTTTATGTCTGGGATTTGAACTCCATCATAGGCATACAGGTCTTGGATTTAATTTGGATAAAGCAAAAAACTTGGGGGAAAAAAATGAAAGAAAAAAGTTCTATTTCTTCAAATATTACTTTAAGGGTTAATATTAAGAATAAAGATATTTTGTAAGTTCTGTTATAATAATTTGATTTTACTCATATTTCTAAGATGTTAGATAAAAATCCCAGAATTGTAGAATAGAATAGTACAATTAATTGGGTCTGGAAGAGGTGCCTGAGATCATTTTTTCTCATTCTATCACTTGTTATCTGGGAGAAGAGACTGACCCCTACCTTGCTACAGCCTCTTTTCAGGTAGTGGTATGGAGTGATCAGGTCTCCCCTGAGCCTACTGTTCTCCAGGCTAAAGAGCACCTCCCTCCCTCCAGTGCTCCTCAGGAAACCTGTACACCAGACCCTTCACCAGATTTATTGATCTTCTTTGAACTTGACTAATACCCAACCACTTGTTATTTGATAAGACGCAGACTGATTACAGTATTGGAAATGTCAAAACATGATGTGCTCTGTAGAGGAATCCTAAACATCAGACCTAGTAAAAACAGTGTCTGCAGAGTGATAAAAACAGACAGAGAAACTCTTCTGTCAAAAGAATGTGAACACTTTTTTGTGTCATTTCAAAGAATTCACTGTAGAATAAACTTTGACATATCTTTACTGTTTTCTCTCTGGAAAAGAAAGAGAACTTTATTGGAAATGACGCAGTCTTAATTAATTATTGATTTGAGCAGGTATAACAGAGGCCTACTGGACATATGGGTGAATTACAAGTGTGTTAGAATGGTGTGTAATTGGTAATGTCAATACCATCAGATGCTGCAGGAACACTGTATTTGTCAGAAGAAAACTACTTTCTTTCCTGTGCAGAGACTAATTAGTTGTGGAATAACAGCTCCAGATAACTTTGAAATCCCCATCTAAAATTATTTGGCAATTCAGCAACAAATATTTTGACTTTTATTTCTGAAATTATGTACACTAGGTCACATTCTATAGCTTTCCCTGGTTAATGTTCTGTAACTTTCTTGGCCTCTCTAGATATGAATATTGCTATCTGAGTCTGTTAACTGGCAATGTGTTATCTGAATAAGACATTCAGTCCATGAAGAGAAACAGAAAATTTTTTTCCCTTTTCTAAGTACCTTGATTTATTAAGAAAAAGTATTGATTGAAAAAGGAATAAAACTTTTAAATGTTTGCCAACCCTTTATTTAATATTACAGATACTTTTTCTGATCCCAAAAATTCAGAACCTAAACAAATACGTTTGGAATTCTACTTGTCATACAGATAATTTTTGAACTGTTTTCTTAAACTTTTTGTTTTCATCTCCACATTTACTTCTACCAGTAGAATAAATACAATCTGCTTCAAGTAGAAAAATAAAATAATAAAAAAGATAAATCTACCTTCTTAATGCATTTAGTATAGATGCATTTTGGTATAGATGGGCCTAAATCAAACTACACTTCAGGGTTTCTAAAGTGACAACATATTACTAGATGCAATTTTCTCCTTGTATTTTTGTCTCAGTTTGCAACAAGTTGTAGACTGGACCTCAAAGAGAAAATGTTTTTACAAGACTTCCAGCCCCAGAGTGGCTAAAATCTCTACAGCAATTTAGAAAATACAGACACATAAGGACAGTATGTGTTCTGGTCCATTCTGACCAGTCTCCAGAGTCCATGCCAAGTGGGATGTAGTCCAGTAACATTCATGGAATGTCTGAAATCCAACTTAGTGCAGCAGCAAGATGCAAGTTATTTTATTCTGCTCTAAAATCTAGACCTTTAAAAGCCTAGAAACAACTGTACAATGTCCAGTTGATTGTTTTAAGGTATTATTTGTATTGGTGATTAAAATAACACTTAAAACAATCAGACATAGTGAGACAGAATGAACTTTTAGGGAGTCAAATTCACAAGCCTTGCCTTTGAGAAGAGGGACCTAAATGTCAGGCAACAGAGTGTGAAGCTTGTGCAGGGCAAACACTTTGTTCTACCACTTAGGTCTGGACCAGAAGATATCTCTAAGAAGGTACTGATACAAATTCTCACAAGTTCATATCTCAATACTGACCTCTGAAATACATGTGAATTTGCATTTAAGCATGAAAGATACCTATGTGATACATGATATGACAGAATTATTTAAAATATGGCAGTTTTGTACTGAGAATAACTACCAAAATTATTTAAGACAAGAACAAAAGGGAAATAGAATTACTGTTTTTTCTTACCTGACTTCTTGAACTCTTTGCAATTGAAAAGATAGGCTGATTGAAGTAATTGTAGGAACTATGTCTCTATGTCATAGACTGGCCACCTTGGGGGTAAATATTTTAATTTCTTATGGAAAATAGACACTTTAAATCATGATAAAAAAGGTATACATTTTGCCAAACATCTAGAACAGGATTTGCCATGTTTCAGTAATGTGCACTACAAGTTCCAATTCTGTAAATTACCACATGCATCTGCACAGACACAATAGCTATCACAGGATTTACAGAGGTCTCATGCCTTTCAGAAGCAGAAAGAAACTCTGAAATACTCCAGGACATCTCAAATGACACAAAGCATTGGGTTTAAGCCAATGAATTATACTCCAGACTTTTTTTTGATTATTAAAAAAGTCAGGCAAATAAGCTCAAATGTAGATATTTGCAACTAAGATGGACACCTCAAGTTATATGAAATTGAATTTCACATCATGGTTGTCATTGGAGTGGATTCAATCAGGGCAATTAAATCTTCTTTGGACACTGAGGGTGTGGACAGTCTACTCCAATAAGGTACTGTGTCTTTTTACTGAACATAGTTTCCTACATGTTTATATTTTCATTGCAGCATGCCAGCAGCACACTTAGGGCATGTTTGCAGAGCCTAGATACATGACATAGCAGGTAAAGAAGCCTGGTGACTGTCTTTTTATTTAGTTTATTCAAAAGAGCTAAAAAATATTCTAAATTTGTCATTTTAGAGATGTTATGCATACCACAATTAGAGTTGTAGGCATGTGTGGGGCAAATATACCCACTATATAAGGCAGCATCCAAGTAGTTACTTTGAGGATCTCATGCTGGCCTGATTAACAAAATAATCAGTCATCTGAGAAGTTTTATAGGACTTGACTTTTAATTCAGTAACATCCTATTTGAAAATATTTGTGCATGTGCACATGTGGCCACTGAAATTTGTCCATATCCTAGAATTTTTTAACTACTTAGTCCCAGGTTTTATTCATGAAGGCCCAAAAGCTTTCATAATAAATTGTGAGGATAAGATAAATTGGAATAAAAAAATTTCTCTTTTAAAATTGAACATCCCTAATTAATTTTCTGTACAATCCCCTTTATTTCATTATGGGCAAATCAGACTGATCTTGGTAATCTGAAATTTAGTTGAGAAGCAGAGGATCCTGAGAATGGCTGAAGCAAGGATTATTAATCAAGAGACAAGAACAAATAAGTAAGAAAGTACTACAACTCTAAAAGTAAAAAAAAAAAGTAAAGTGAGTTAAAAAATGACCATTTCTTCCTCTTTGACTGCAAGGATTTATTATAGCTAATGATAGATAGCTTAGGCTACATCTCTGCTGTAGCGTAAACACACAGCTTGGTATGTTTTACCAGATAACCTGTTTGTCTAGACTGGATTACTTATTTGCATGTACTGCAGCTCTTTTTTATGCTAGGATTGTTTTTGCCAGAAAAAAACTCCAAATTTTAGGAATAAAATTCCTGATGTTTTACGCAGCAGTCAGTTTTTTCTCAGTTACTATTACCTATTACTATTTAGATTTAAGATGTTATATTATTTGGAAAAAACTCTTAAAGATGGCACCTGTCAGTAAGTTAGCTTAATTTTTAATATACATTTACTAGTTTTAATCAAAGGAAGGTTCTGAGTTGCAAAACTACTACTCTTTCATCACAGTTTCTCAGAGCAGCTCCTGACATGACACTTAACTTAGTCCTAGTATCAAATGTTTAAAAAAATTTAGGGTTTTCTCCAAGAAACCTGATCAAAAGAAATTTAAGTGGAAGTACTAAACTTATCTTTTAACTTATTATTTTTCTGCTCATAAAAAATAGTAATACCAATAGTAATTAACTTCAAAAATACACACTTGTCTCTCATCTTTGCCCACTTTAGGGCACAACAATTGTAGCTAATGGGATGAGAAATTCACTTAAAGTGGGATGAAAACATCTAGCAATGATTATTGAAGGAGTGCATCAGAAAAGTATTTCTGGAGTATATAAAACGCAAAATTTAAAAGTAAAAAGCATCATCATTAAAAATATTTGTTTCTGTTATTAAATCAGAATTCCTGAAAAGCTAAAAAATTTTGTCCTGGAAGGTATGCTACAAACACTAATTAATCACCAGTTCAGAGTGAAAAAAGTAGCAAACCAATGAAAATTCAATTATCCATTGGCATGTTAGTTCAAAATAGGTTTTGAAGCTATTCTGCAGGTTATCCTGTCTTTCTGGTTTTTTTTTGTTTTGTTTTGTTTTGTTTTGGTCTGGTTTGTTGTTTTTTGTTGGTTTTGTTTGTTTGTTTGTTTTTGTTTTGTTTTGTTTTGTTTAATTTTGAAGGGGTTTTTTTCCCTTCTATTATTTCAAAATGCAAAAGTTTAGCTTTTTTTATTGTTGTTGCACCACAGTATAAGTGGGTTTGTTACATACCCTGAACAGCTAGGAATGTTCTCTGAAAACTTACAGTGCTTGTTTAAGTGATTGTTTGTTTTTTCTTTAGGCAGAGTACAGTACAAATAAATCAAAAATGTCAGCCTCCTGAGAATCAGTTCATCCCTGATTCTGCTTACTGTAAGGTTGAAATGTTTTGCTGTAAAGCTGATAACAATTAATGACAGCTACCACACTACTTACAGATTTCAGCCTGGCATATTCAAGGTAGAATAAAAGTCCACCTTCACAAGTGGAAGGAGTGTGAGGAAGCATTATTCTCTATCACTATGTAAGGGTGCCTGTGTATCTTGGGGACATTCTTGCTGTGTTTGGCATATATTAATATCTTATTTGAAAAGGAGCTTTTGAAATGAAATTGCAGTTGTTTGCTTTTTTAAAATTTAATTGTAGTATGTCTTCAGACCCTAAAATAATATTTTTAATCCTGACAAGATATTAGTTATTAAAAGAGTGATAAATTCTACAATAAAAATTATGAATTTTACTTGCATTTAGCAGATTTCATGTCCATTTATCTGGATGATTTTTTCATCTTTTACTTTTATGGAAATAAATTGAACGCTTCTAACTAGCTTCCTCAATAACATTATTTAGTTTGTGTTTTTCACATGCCATTTAATAAGTTTCTTTTTTAAATTAAACAAGACCAGTTCATTGTTTGGTTGAGATTTTTTCCGTACTCATGATTATATGCTCAGTATGTCCCATTGCTTATTAAAATGCAATAAAAAAAGTTTGTTAGTCTAATTCTTCTAGAGAACACAGAGTATTTTGCCTAAAATTGAAAAATTCTTTATAATTGATTTTTCTATGGCTGTTTATCCATAGAAATATGATCATGAGGGTAAAACTACCTGTATTTCAATTAGATAACACTGAATATTTTAATAAATACTAGATAATAAATAATACTAGACAACTAATATTTTCAAAATACATAAAATATATTTATTATTAATACTATTATTATAGTTATTATTATAATTATTATTACAGATATTATTATTATTATTATCATTATTAGTATTATTACTACTACTATACATATTAGAAAAAGCATACAGTCCTAAGTTTCCATTGTGAGTATTTAAAAATATTTATTAAACCGTTATGTGGATTTAGGGCCTTTTACATATATAAATGCAATGTAAGTGATATAGGGATTTTATTATACCACAGTAATGAATCAGAGAGGTAACACTGAAAGTTTGGGCAGGATTCATCCGTCCACATATAGATGTCTAGTGTCATTTGAGGTCTCTTGGGTTTTCAAGGATGTTCATGAAGGTCTGACAATACAACACTGATTTTCTGACAGACTTATGACTTTTTTATCTAATCCTAGTGAGGTCAGGCTAAACACTGGAGGTCACTAAAACCAAAGAAAAAACCTCTCTATTAGTAGCTGAATCCTACCTTTGGGAAGCATTCTGGTGAGTTTTTACAAGGGAAAGCAGTCTAAGAACAATAAGACAGAGAAACTCTCCTTTAGAAAGCTGCCTATACTAACAGCCAAAGTATTTGAAATAGACACACATGTAACCTTTAGTGGTTATGTGTAGACCAAATTTAAGACTGTCAGTGAGCTCAGTGTCCAAGCACCCACCAGGATCAGAATGATGACAACAGACTGCATGTAACCTAGGCTAGACATCTGAGCCTACCCCAAAACAAGTCACGTGGAATGGGATTCTGTTCTCTGCATGAAGGCATCTGCTAATTTCTAGGCACTGTGAGATGCCTTTCCCAGCTTCCTCCTTGCTCTAGAAGGAGGTAGATCTTTTACATTTGCTATGTGTTATGCTTACATGGCAAAGTTATGGTAGCAGCAGGGTAGGAGAGGGGAGTGCTGCTTGTTGCAGGAGTGGCTACTGTGAGGAGTCCCTGTGGCCAGGAGAGCTACTGCCAGCTGGATCCAAGACATACCCACTCCTGGCCAAGGCTGAGCCCATCAGCAACAGGGATAGTGCCTCTGGGATAAGAGATTCAAGAAGGGGAATAAATCCCTGCACAACTTCAGCCAGAGCAGAGGAGTGAGAATATAAGAAAGAAACATTGCTGATTGCATTAGATTGTAGTGTGGCTGCAATCCCCACATATTGCAATCATATCAGAGCTTGTAGAAGTTAATCAAAACAGATATGCCTTTTATAAAAAGAATTTATGCCTCCATCTGATGTTCTTCTTTGAATCAGACATGGAGAAAGTTAGAATATAATAAAGCAAAGGGGCATACTTGTGATAAAGCTGGAACTGGGAAAGCTTGTGGAATATGGCATGTTTACATCCTGGTTATGCCACAGACTTACAGTAGTGCCTAGGACAGAACAGTTGCTGGATCCAAATGAGAAATCAAAACCAGACTCAAATGTAAATTTTAACAAAATATAATTGGATTCTGCCCAATCTTATAAATGCCTTGAGGCCTTATATTTGCTCTTATGGTGCTAAATAAAAGGGAAGCCTTGGAAATACAAGTCATTTGGAACCCAAAAAACATCTTACAGATGCTAGTTACAGCTAAGGCAGACTTAATTTCTTCTCAGTAGTTGTTACAATGCCGTTTGTGTTTTGGATTTAGAATGAGAATGGTACTGACGTTTTTTGTTTTGCCAAGTTTTGTTTAACCTAAGTCAAGGACTTTTTTCCCCTCCTTGTCTCATGCTCTGCCAGTGAGGAGCTACGCAAAAGAAACTGGAGGGAACATAGCTGGAAGAGGTGACCTGAACTACCCAGAGGGATATTCCACACCACAGGTCATGCCCAGTATAGAAATTGGGGGAAGTTACCCATAAGCATGGCCAACCTGTGTTCGGGAAGCAGGGACTGTCATCAGTCAGCTCATCACTTGTTTCCTTTTTATTATTTGCTTGTTTCCTTTTTTATTATCATTATTATTATTATTTACCATTATGATTGTATTTGACCTTGTTTTCAATTATTAAAGTGTTCTTATTTAACATACAAGCTTTACTTCCATCCTCTCTCCCCCCCATCCTTACAGATGGGGAGAGGAAAGGATTGAGCAAGAGGCTGTGTGGTGCTTAATTTCTAACTGGGCTTAAACCATGACATCTGATGCCTATTTGCAAAGAATATTACCGAAATAATATTGCAAGTGTTAGAAAGCTAATCTGTGTCTTCTGTGTTGAAAGCATTTCTATTTGTATTTACAAAACACAACAATTCTCTGGGAGAGTCATATTCCAAGATAATTAAGGTATTAACTTAAGACACCTAGCTAAATATAACTATTTAATTTGGTAACATTTTGTTCACAGGACTTAATTATGTTTTCGCATAGTAGATGTTGACAAGTTCATTAACGACCACTATTTGTTCAGCAAGCAGGTTTGGAGAACCTGCAAGGCATCGTGGGCTGACTAATTTTCTGAAGTAATTCTACACTTACAGTCTTTGTTTTCTGGAATTATATTATTTAAAACTTTTAAAATATATTCACTACAGTTTGGTTTCTACTGATGTATTTCTTAGTTTCTGTCTTAAACCACCTTTCCTCAAAAAAAATACGTCTTTTTAAAACAATAGAATAGTAAGTTAGATCATAAAGGATCTATACATAGTTTGTCCTGATATTGTTTTTTAATGGACAATACCTTCTTCTCTGATACTGTTGACTTATTCTAGTCTTGCATCTTTCTGAGCCTTCCTTGACTCAAAATCTTTAAAAATTATTTTGCAACTTTAATTTTTAATTTTGTGCTGTTTTTTTTCTGTATTCCAACAATTAAAACATGAATATTCTAAATAAATTACAACTATTTTATTAATATACTAGAACTAGAATTCTGCCTAACTCTCACTGAAGTAGGATGATTAAGGCTGTTGATGTTCAGTCCTTGGATTCTTTAACAATACATGAATAAATAGGAGTTCTTTGCATTATTTATATGCTTATAAAGATTGTTATTGCTTATTGTATATCAGGGTAACATTTTAATTTGTTCTTAGAAAAAAAATCACTTTTTGCTTTTTCTGAATCCTTAGATTCTTTAGAAAACATTTCAAATTACATTATAAAGTAAAAGTTAGAAATTCCTACTTAGGATTTCATACGTCCTAAGTAGGTTGTTTTTTTGGTTTGTTTTTTTGGGGTTTTTTTGGGGTTTTTCTGGGGGGAAGGTTTTGTTTTTGTTTTTTTTTTTTTTAATAGCATTATGTCTTTATTGGAGATCTGTTTAGGAAAAAATAATTCAAGCAATAAAGTTTTATATAATACTTTATGCAACTCTTTTATTTCATCTTACTTTTTTGCTTAATATGTTGACTCACTTATTATTGTCACTAAATTTTTGGAAACACTAAAGAGTTCCATGAAAACCATGATCAAATGTGCAGAAAGTTATTTTAAAGTACCAAATTGAATCACATTTCAGTTCATCACTGGCTTGCTCATGTGGGACATGGAATTTTGGCTGCCTAAAGGGGTAATGAGTAGGAAGGAGTGGGAGTGCTTTGAGCTTCCCATATCATCAAAATTAATAGATCTTAGAGATAACTTTGCTTTGCAATATCTTTTTTGCACAGTTTTGCAAGAGGTAATTATACTCTATAAATAAACAAAAAGTAGGTTTATTATACACTTAGAATTTATGCTAATCCAACACAGTCATTGGAACAGTTAAATGTAAAATAGGAAATTAAAGTATTTAAGAATATTAACATCAGCAGAACGAGACAGAAAATATGTTGCAATTAGATATAGAAATAAAAGATTTGAGTCTAATTTTAGCAAATGCTGATGATCCAAGGAATTAATCTAAATTCTGAAAGAGGCATTCAGGAAGCTATTTTGCAAAAGTAATTTTAATGTGTTATTATTATTATACAAAATACTGTGTTGATCTTTATTTATCTGCATTTTTCTCCAGTTTTGTTTTCAAAAATATGTTGATTCTTCTTGTTGCTCTGGGGATATTGAATCAACTTGGGGGCTGAAATTGGTGTTTGAGATAATAATGTCTCAAAGTGTTTACAAATGCATTTTCTTATCATTAAAAACAATGACATCTCTCTATGACACATAAAAGCTACCATTTTAGCCTTGCAGATGAAATATTTGATGACATTGTAAATCTGCAATTTGGACTGATTATATGATGAACTCAAAGAATTTTAATCTCTTTAACAATTAACTGCCTGAACAATGTTCATATATCAGCTATGTCAGAAGGCAGCTTGTTAATAAGTGAATATCCTTTCCACCCCTTCAATTTGACCTTGTAGAGAACTTTTCAGTAAAATAAGTTACTTGAAGCCTTATCTTTTGAGACATTTGAAACAGAAACAGACATAGCTGAGAAAAGAGAAGAAAATAGCTTACCAAATGTAAAATTTGAGGTTACAAGTAGCGCCAAAAAGACAAGTAAATCTGTGACAGCACAAACAAAATTATCATTATATCTGTTATGATGCCAAGACAGTTTGCCATGATATTAGTAGAATTATTGGCTTTTTTTCCCCTGCCCTTTATTTTCTGATTTTTTTTTTTTTTTTGTCTGCACTCATTTTTTCTCCAGTATTCTCTTTTAGTTAGGAGTTTTCTAGCTATGATTTCTTAAGATAATAGGTAGAAACTTTTGTTAATAAGGTCATGCCATGTTTCACAGTTTGGAAGAACATGTCTTGGTGTTTTACTAGTTTGTTTTAAAGTAATTTTACGAAGTCTTTGATGAAGTCTGGCTTCACCCTACCTTCACAGAATGCCTAAGGTTGACTAAAAGTCCAACCACTTATTCCACTTAGTAGATTATCTTACGGTGCCCATGGTAACTTCAATGCAGCCTCCAAGAAGTGCTGCTGGCTAAAAGCCAAACTGCAACAGTAACTGCAGCAGCAGCAGCAACTAGGACTATATCTACAATTTGTTTTTTTTTTTTTTTTTCCCCAGGATATCTAGTCTAAGTAAAATTGGTCAACTTTAATATAGAAAGCAGGAAGAAAAGCAAAAATTCACTTTGAAGTGTACAAAAGAAATAACAATATGAATTAAGCTCAAGATGGCATAATTGACAGGCAGTAAACCATATAATTTGTCTTATTTTTGAAGAAAGCCCAGCCTTGCTTTCTCCATATAACCACCCCTGTCTTCATGGATCTTCTTATTAAAAGGTGACTAGAATTTGATAAATGGAATGTTAAGCGCTACAATAACCATGCTTTCAGTACAAATATTGTGTAGAAATCCAAGTGACTCTATTAATCTCTTAGAAAGGAAGAAAATAATGTCAAAAGCTGTAAATAACCTACATAAAGCTATAATTTACTAAATATCTCCCCAGTTCTACCTAGTCACTCTAGCTTGCAAACTCTGTATTGCTGGTTTCTACTAAAGATCATTATGCTAATAAAACTGCAAATGCTTTTCTTTGCCTAAAAATATCACTGGTAGCTTTGGAAGTGATATTTTATTTTATTGCTTTTGGCTGTTTCTCTCTTCCATAGGGGAAAACTTGTTAGAATTTCAAGAGTGAATAAATCTCAGTCAAAGAAATAAAATCAAAAATATGCAAACACAATAAAACCCACAAATTATTGCTATGTTTTATTTCAAAGAAGTGTAATTAAGAACAGAAAGTTGTATTATATATAACAGTATATAATATTGTATTGATCTAACATAAGTCCTAAAAGTTTCAAGGCTTGGAACAGTGACAATAATAATGAAAATAAAAGTGAACCTCCAAAGCAAAGTTAAAAAATTACTAAACTTTTGTAGAGAGATTAACTTCCAATTTTCACTATGAAGATAATAAAATAATGTTGGCATCCATGAAACCATTCACAACCTGAAAATGATTTTTTATTTTTTTCTGATCAGATTAGCACTGGGCAGAAGTGTTTTTTTTTTTTTTTTTTTTCAAAATACTCTATACAAAGTTGAGATTCATAAAGGGCTGCTGGCAATTCCTTTTGCTACTCCTTTATTTTGAGAATTGTGATACCCAGAATGGTATGATGTTGCTGTTAATGTCAGTTGTCTGCTGAAAGAACAGTGAGCTTACAACAACAAAGATTTTCAAATGCACAGATAAAGCGAAAAGCAACAAAGGGGAAACCAAATGCAATGACAAGAAAACAAAGAAGCTTTGATAAAATAAGCTGACTAACAACACTAGAAGGTGACTCTACCTTTTCCCCCTTTTATTTCCTTTTCTACAGTTGTTGTATCATCAATTAACGTCATTTTGAGTAGTGTTGTTTTAAGAATTTAAACAGAAAACAAAGTTCTTTCATTCTTTGTGCAGTAGCCAAAACAACAGTAAAAAGTAACAAATTTAAAAAAAAAGAAAAAAAAAGAAATGCATCTTATTTTCAAATCTATTGTAGATAACTAAATGGAGAATTTAAGGTAAAATAATGGGTTGCAAAGAGATTTATTATAACAAATTTAAGGAGAGTACTGAAAACTGATATAAATTGCAGAGGTCTTCATTAGGTGAAATAAGAATTAATTTCATGCTAATGGTGCTGTTAACTTATATTTTTAAATTCTCAAACACATTCTTAAAAGACTGCTGGTACCATCAACTATTTAATAGACTACAGACTTTTTGGATATGTTATTATTATGTTTTAATTGGTTTTGAAAAGTATCCATTGAGCTGAATTGGAAAACAGAATTCCTTTTCATAATAAAAAGGTTTTGTCTCAGAAAATGCAGAAAGCTGTTTGGGTCTTGGAGCCTTTCACTGAAACAAATATTTGAGTATTACTTCTGCTAGAAATAATTTTTATGGCATATTCTGATGCAAGGAAGACAGAAGGAACAAGAAACTATAAGAAAGCTAAAGGAGAGTGTGAAGGGTTACCTCTTTGTTTTGCAGCCCACATTAAGACCTTGAGTAATGCAATACTCCCCTCCTTGAACAATTTGTACAGATGTTAATGTGTTCTCTCTAAACAACATTACAGTGCTTGAGTGGAGACCAGCAAGAGAAGGCACAAACAGAAGTCATTCTGTGTTTGGAGTATTGTGCTGAACTTATACAGGTCAAATGGTTGAACTACCTTAGGAGTCCTCTACAGCAAGGGGAGTTTTGCCTTCTAGTTGGATGTGATATGAAACCTCTCTAGTAACCATATCAGGATTGTGAAATAAGAATCTAGGCATCTAGGGTTGTGGATGGAAGTGAAGCAATCACATAGGGATATGAGGAAAACTGAAAGTGTAATCCATTGACTTTAAACTAAACAGATATGATTGGGACTTGGGTACAGACATATATTTATTTGATTTTTCCATTCTGGCCAACTATCTGTAAAGGACATTATTATCTCAATTCAAAATGTGAATTGAGACTGTTTAAGGTAAAAGATTATTTTTTTTTAGTACACGGAAGAATGTTGTTTAGGAATGGTACTCTGCAGTTCAGTCCCCTCTCTAAAACTTTCCCAAACCAGATGCACTTCACTCATTCTCCCTCTTCCCCTCTCCCTTCAAGCTTGTAGTTGAGAACTGGACAAAAAGTTGAAAATCACAGGTTGAAATAAGAACAATTTTAATGGAAACAGCAACAAGATAAGGAAATGAAAAGAGAAGGTGATTTACATGTAAGATGCTTACCAAGCGCAGGACAATGAAACAGTTGTAGCCGGACCCTATTCCTGCCATGCTTCATCCTCGTCTAGAAAGGGACACACCTCTTCTAGGAAGCAAGACAGTCCCCTGCCCCAGGCAATAACATAAGATGGTATGGAATAACATTAGGGTCTTGGCCAGGCCCACACAAATCCAGGCTCTGCACCCTATGGCTACTGCAAAAAATTAACCCTGTCCTTAGCCAAAACCAGAACAGAGAGATAAAAATTCATTTGCATTGCAAATAAGATTGAGAATTAAACAAATAAATGAAAAACCCACATCCACACTTTTTTTTTTTATTAATTTATGTATTGCCATAAAAAGTTGCAGAAGAACTAGAAAGTACAGAACATTTTTGAACAAGAATGTTATAAACTTTTAAGATGGATTCAAACTCCAGACTCTAAATGTCTAACGGTAAATTTTGAATAGAAATGTTTAAGCTTCTGTCAATGATGTAGGGTTTAGATGAATAGATAAAATTCCCTAATTGCCTTAATTTTTAGTGTCATTTGACATAGGATACTATCTTGCCTGAGTTCCAGATACCAACATGTGAGAGCAGAGATCAGCTGCAGGTCTAGCCTAATGAAAATGACTCAAATACCCTAAGGAGTTTCCAGTGACATTTGATACTGATGTTTGCTACCCTCTAAATAACAGTGTTGGGATCTGATATCTCAGTTTAAGGTAAATATCTATTTTGTCACATGTATAGCTCTCTGAATCAGGGAGTTGCCAGCATTAGCAAACTGGATCTCATACCTAAATTTATAAGCCTGCAGTCTCAAGCTCTGTCCAAACCCCAGCATTTAAATACATAAATCAATGCAGATGGGTCCTGTTCTAAATATTCCATAATGAGAGGAATTGGAATGTTTGTTTCTATTCTAGGCATTTGTAATGCAACTGGTTGTACTATTTCTTGCAAAACCATAGAAAAAAAAAGACATATATCAAGTGAGTAACAGCAAAACAGATTTTTCCTTTTACATGAATATCACTCACCAAACTTTCTCTAAATCTAAAGTTCAACAGAATATACTCTCTATTCCAGAACTGCTCATATCAAGGGTTCAGCCATTTGAAAATAAGCAAATCATTCAGAGACTGCTCACATGCTTTGGATTCTGTGTTCTGAGCTTAGAGATTAAGGAGAAGAAAACTATACTGGGAAGTTTTATTGAAATTATACTGAGGAGTTTTATTGAAACTATACTGGGGAGATTTATTGAAGTGCAGTGAGTTTTTACTTCAGGGACAGCTATTATTTTTGCTCATGCTTGTTGCCCAGGCAACAGCTTATGCAGTGATCAGTCTTTACAAACATAAAGCATTACCCTAAAACTGTAGAGATTTAGCCTTAGATAGAATAGAATAGAACAGAATAGAACTATTTCAGTTGAAAGGGATATACAAGAATTATCTAGTCCAGTTGCATCACCAATTCAGGGCTGACCAAGTTAAACCATGTTAATAAGGGTATTGTCCAGATGCCTCTTAAATATTCTTGGGATATCAACCACCTCTCTAGGGAACTAATTCCAGTGTTAGACCACCACTTGGTAAAGAAATGATTGAGAATATCCAGTTTGAACCTTCCCTGCCGCAGCTTTTAACCATTCAACATGTCCCATCCCTAGCTACCGGGGAGAAAAGATCAGCACCTCCCTCTCCAATACAGCTTCCTCCTCAGGAAGATGTAGAGAGCAATGAGGCTGGCCCTCAGCCTCCTTTTCTCCAAACTAGACAAGCCCAAAGCCCTCAGCTGCTTGTCACAGGACATTCCTTCCAGCCCTTTTACCAGCTTTGTTGCCCTTCTCTGAATGTGTTCAAACACCCTCACATCCTACTTAAATTCTGGGATCCAGAACTGCACACAAGGTGAGGCTGCACCAGCATTGAATACAGCAGGATTATCACTTCTTTTGACTGGCTGCTGATGTTGCATTTGATGCACCCCAGGATGCAATTTGTGGTCTGGGCTGCCAGGAAACACTGATGGCTATTGAACCTGTTGTTGACCAGCATCCCCAGATCCCTTTCTGGAGGATTGTTTTACAGCCACTTCTCTATCACTTTATATTTGTGTTCTACCAGTTTATGCTTCTGCTAGTTCTTCACCCAGTGCACTGTGAACCCACCCATCCCACAGCTGACTGGTGTGTCCAGAAGGATGTTGTGAGGGTTAAAATCAAAACCCTACTAAAATCCATAAAGACTACATCCACTGCCTTCCCTTCATCCCACTAGGTGGGATATCAAATCAGTTAAACAGGACTTCTCCTTTGTAAACCCATGTTGACCATGACTAATGATGGCATTATTCCTTAAATGCTTTTCAAGAGTAGCCAATATAACCTTATCCATAGCTTTTCCAGGAACTAGGCTACACTAAGAGATCTGTAGTTAGTCCACATACTCAGTATATAAAGATGGAGGAAGGAGGAGGAAGGGACGCTGTTTGGAGTGGTGATGTTTGTCTTCCCAGGTAAGGGTTACTCCTGGTACACTCTTTCTCTCCTGGACATGGCTGAACACCTGCCTGTCCATGAGAAGTGGTGAATTAATTCCTTGTTTTGCATTGGATTTGTGCATGGCTTTTGCTTTACCTATTAAACTGTCTTTATCTCAACCCACAGGTTTTGTCACTTTTCTCTCTCCCACATCCAAGCAGGGACCAGGGGGTGGGGTGAGAAGGGCATGATCAAACTTCTCACTTAGTGGTGCTTTGTTTGCCAGCTGGAACTAAAACACAACACCTTATTTAGGAATTGCTTGCCTAGTCTTTCTGCAAGACAAACTAATTTAGAGATACTGCAGTAATCTGAAGCTGCCAATGCAAAGTGCTTAGCATTTATCTTGAAAGTATGTATGTAAAAGCCGGGGTCAAAAGATCAGAAAGGAAAATGAAAGCACAAAATCGATTTCTGCATAGCAGTCCATTTGATTATGAAATTACAAAATTTGGTACAGAGAACTCTTTTGGCAAACTGACCTACTCCAATTCCCTTGATGATACCCATTACATAAAGTTATTGTATGAGCTTATGTTTTCAACAGTAGGTCTTCCAAAGAGGTTCCCCGAGGAAAATTGGTTTTTATCTTATCTATTAATTTTTTTAAAGAACCAAGATTCTTCATGGATCCCAGGTGTTCGTGGCTCACCTTGTCCAGGCATATTAAGAGGCAGCATTCTGACAAATCTGCCAAAAACTTTTGTATAAGGGGGAGTTCAGAACTGCAGCAACACTAATAGGCAAACTGAAATAAAGGACCTAAACACCTAATGTGTGATACCTGAGCCAAAAAATTTGGACAAGTTTTACCGTGTACTAGAATGACCAGGAAAATTTCGAAGGCATAGGGAATTTCTGCTATTCAGTACTCTCTTTCTGGAAATCCATGAGGTGTAAAATAAAATCCATCATTATATAATGGAACACGTATCATTTAGGGATCCAGAATGCAATGGAGCCTGCTGAGCAATTTTGTGCTGCATGGTTGTCTAGAAAAACAACCATCAGTAAAATTGACAGATACTACCAAATACCTTCTGTCTTCTGTTTTATTGATAAGAAAAAATGTGGTCATGGAAATATTTTTAGCTTACTTCCTTCCAAAATCCAAAAGTCCTTTCCTGTGATAACTTTAACTAATACCCATATTATTTTATCTGATTGTGTTTTCTCTATTTAGACACAATTTTCAAGTACTTGCATGGAGGGTAGTCCTGTCTGGTCAGGAAATGATGAGGGGGATGTTTTTGGTTTTGGGTCGTTTTTGTTTGGTTTTTTTTTTTTTTTTTTTTTTTTTTTTTTGTTTTGTTTTGTTTTGTTTTGTTTTTTCCACAGTGTCAATATCTATGTAGGTGGGAGCTAAGCTGTGAAAGGATCTCTCTCTCTTAATGCAGTAGAACAGTAGGAAACCTCAGAAGGGTAGAAGTTAGCAGAAGTTTAAGGATTAGCTAAAATCTTACCAGCACTTACATTGTTTTCTGGGGAAAAGAAGGAAAAGGAAAGCTTCTCTTTCTGGGGTCACAGAAAAGATAAGAACCAAATGTATAAAACCAGAAGATGTATTAAAGGTAGTATGGTTCCTCATTCCAGTAACAGGATGTTTATTCTTTCAATGCTTTCTTTAGCAATACCAAAGGCTAACCCCATTTGTCTGAAATAAAACTGAAGAGAGCAAGAACTGCTATATGGGGGATTTTTGAACTCAGGACACAGGGATCAAAGTACTGAGAAATAATGTGTGTGACAGAGTCAATGAGAGATCTGAGGAGAGACAGGAGTTATGTGATTCTTCTGAGGAGCTGAGAGACTAACTGGTTTGGATTTTTTTAAGGTCAAACAGTAGTAATGAAGGCTTATCTGTGAAGGGACTCCAATATTTGTTTTCTTTCCATGAGGGCTTTAAAAACCTTTGTCCCCTCAGGAGATGTGCACAGCTCAGCTTACTGAGCTTTTATGTGACCTGTGAAAATCCCACATTTATTTGATAGAGAACAAGAGGAAACAAAACATTCTAGCTGAGGATGATGGTGAAGACCTAAGTATGATATGAGAAATTGTGGCAGTCTAATGAAAGATTGTGGTAAGAACTTTCCCTTTGGGATGTACATATTGGACAAGAAGAGATATACATCCACACATAAAGGTTTGTGTTTATGTGGTAGGTGACCCCGGATGCTAGGTTCCCACTAAAACTTTTCTTTCAATCTTTGTCCTCAACTGGACAGGGGAGAAGAAATATAAAAAAATGCTCATGGGTCAAGATAAGGACAGGAAAAAATCATTCACTGATTAGTGTCAGCATCAAACCAGCCTCAACATGGGAAATTAGTTTAATTTATTATCAAAGTAGGATAATGAGAAACACAAATCATAAAAACACATTCCTTCCACTCCTTTCTTCTTCACAAGCTCAACCTCACTCCCAGTTTTCCCTATGTACTCTCACACAGTGGTGCAGGGGGTCTTGACTGGGCCCTGCAGTCAGTTCATCACACATCCCTACTTTCCTTCTGCTTCAAGGTGAGGACCCCTCACACTCCTGCCCTGCTCCAGCATGGGATCTCTTCCATGGAAGGCAGTCCTCCATGAGCTCCTACAATGTGAGTCCTTCCATGGGGCTGCAGTTCTTCATGTACTGCTCCAGGTCCCTTTCCATGGGATGCAGCTCTTCAGGAATAGACTGCTCCATCGTGGGTCTCCTGCAGGGTCACAAGTCCCACCAGCAAACCTGCTCCAGCACAGAGTCCTCACTCCATGGGTCCTCAGGTCCTACTAGAAACCAGCTCCAGCACAAACCCTCCACGGGATCAGAGACACTTTTGGGCATGAATTTGCTCCAGAGTGGGATCCTTCGTGGTCTGCAGGTGGATCTCTGATCTGCTATGGACCTCCTTGGGCTGCAGCTGCTTTACCATGTTCTTCACCACTGGCTGCAAGGTACTCTCTGCTCTGGTGGCTGGAGCACCTCCTCTCCCTCCTGTTTCATTGCTCTTGGAGTCTGCAGGTATGTTCATTTCACATATTCTCACACTTGTCTCTGGTTTCTATTGCTGTTGCACCCTGCCTTCTTAAATCTGTTATCCCAGAGGCCTTACCACGTTCCCTGATGGGCTTGTCCTTGGCCAGCAGGGTATCCATCTTGGAGATAGCTGGCATTGTCTCTATTTGACACAGGGGAAGCTTCTGGCATCTTCTCACAGAAGCCACCCCTGCTGTAGCACACACAAACACCACTACAACCACAACCTTGCCCCCAAAAGTATGTTGCACAAACACATTACAGCTTTTATTTATTTTTCTATGTTTTGTTTGATTGGTTGGTTGGGTTTTTTGTTGTTTGTTTGTTTTTGTTTGGTTGGTTGGTTTTTGTTTTTTTTTTTTTTTTAAGAACATTGTTCCACCTCTGCAATTTAGGTTAGTTTTATTAAAATAACTTTTTTTTTTGAGTTGGTGCAAATATATTTTATATATGCTGAAAATATCAGCTTTTGTACAGTATTAAACTCTATTTATGATGAATTTTTCCCTAAGTTTTTGTGAATCAGAACATTTCTGAAATTTTACCATCTCTCATATTTGCTTTTAACCGTAGGGGATTTTCATATTAGGCTTGCTTGTAAGGTTACCTTTATTTTTTTACTCAATCTAATTTTATAGTCATTTGAATGCTGGCATTACTACCTAGCTAAATGCACTTCCCTTAATATTTGTATTTTTGTCATGGATGACATGCTTTATGGATGCAATACTGTACAAACTCTTCTCTTGAATCCATTTACAGTGAATCTCATTCTTGAGAATAGTTTTGTGTGCAGTGCTTTTCAAGCATGTAAAAATCTCACTTTCAAAACTTTTCTCCAGTGTTTGAATTATGCAATAAGTTTTTCTTCTTTTTTTGATAATTGTATGAGCATTGCATAACCAAAAAGTAGACATAGTCTTACTGTTCTAAGAATGATTCTCTCTACCCTCCCTCTTCAAATTTCTAGCACTTCCTTCAGCGAGTAAGACCACATTGGTTTGGATGGCAACACTTTTTATTTATCACACCATGGATGAGATAGCCAAAACCCCAAAAAAATGTATGCCAGTGTAGAGGATGATATATTTTCTTGAAGAAAAAGAGTCTGTAACCAAGGATACACAGGCAGATAAAAGATGATGCAAAAGAAAACCTCCCTCTTATAAATAAGAGATCTGAGCTCATAGTTTCACACAGGCAGAGCTTTTATACTTTATGTCACATAACATCTCTCTCACTTGATTCTCTTCCAATTTGTGACCCTCTACTTTTCTGTCCTGATGTTATATTTCTGCATAATTTCCTCTATACATAAGGTTCCAACTATTTTAATGTAAATTACTCCAAGTTCTCACTTTTCACTTCTGACCTCTCTCCTCTCTTTAATCCATCATCTATCATCTCCATTTTAACATGGGTCATAATGATGTTCCTATTTTCTTCTAATAAACCGTCAGGAGGACTTCTGAATATGGAATTATTCATATGAATAAAGCAATTTTATTTTAAATTTGAGCTCTTCGATCAGTGTTTT
>JACBWW010000143.1:76451-87613 GCA_020086605.1 Lanius collurio
GAAAATAGAATGTGTTTTGTAGACAGGAAAAAAACTGCAAGAAACTTTGTTGATGTTGTTTTTAAGAGTAGCAATTGGAAGCATTTCTTGCTGTTGTTTGTCTCTTCCAGGTCTTTAAACTTATCTTCATAAATAATATTTAAAGTGAGAAAAAAGTCCTGATTTTTCTGTGCAAAGGCCTAGAAATAGACTTGACAGCACAAGGGAGTAGCAGAGTCTTTTGTGGACTAATCATGCAGCTCACTTCTTACCCAAGATCTCTATAACTCTTTCTATTCTGCTAAATAAAAGAAGACCAGGGATTGAGTCCTTGCCCTGAGGCCATTTGGCAGCAGTTGACTCGCAGTGACACTCTCTAAGGCTGGTACCCGACACAGCAGAGCTGTCTCTGTGGGCCTACTTGTATTCATCAGAACTAGAAGTAGGACATAAATTAGCAGCTAAAGTTTGGGAACAATCAGAAGTTCTGTGTTCGAGCTCATTCCCCTTGGCAATGTAAATGTACTCACAACGTCGCAGGAGATCAGAAATATTTTGAGTTCTTTATGGATTTATGCTCTGCCAAGGACTGCTTATGTCCTATAACTCGTTTATTTAAGCCCATCGTGCAAGGCAATAGGAGTGACTCTGTGGAGTGAAAAGTTGCTTTCTTATATCCCCTTTATTTGTGATATCCACACTATATTCTTCACATCAACCTCTCATGTGCTTCTGTAGACTGAATGTCAACTGCTGTGTGGAAGACGTTTGGTCTGCTCCTAGAGCACCACACACAAAATGAATCCTGTTGATTGTGTGAAATACTGCGCCATGACAAGAACAAACCCAGACCAACAGACAATCAGATGATTCACTCCAAATAGGTTTTCTTGTTCTAAACCACAACAAAACCCCACTACTCTTGCCTCCCACCCCACATATTCCAGTCACATTCCAATCCACCATTTAAACACTGAAATAAAAGTCCACTGAAACGTGTAATATGCTTGGCAGCAGTTGCACTGTTCTAACTGCAATAATTTCTCTTAAAATGTCTGAAGTAAAAGGGCATCTGGGCTCAAGAATGAAGCTGAGAAAACTATGAGAGAGCTGGGGAAATTGACATCCATAGAGGTGCCAAAACTAAGGTACCATGTAACTAAAACAGAATATGTAAAAATGGTATAATCTGACATCAGAGCTAAGTCGGAAAGGTTGAACAGATGAAAGTAGCTGTTTTTAGGGGGGGAGGATTTTTTCAATCTTCTCACACTTAACTTAGCACTTGCCCAGCAAGTTTTGTACTTTCTCTTTAATCACATTCAGGACAGGTTTAGTCAAATATCTAAGCATGGTAGTTGTCAGTTTTCTTGACACCCCATCTCTTACTTCTGAAGTTGTCAGTTTGCTCTTCTCTTTGTGCCATTCTCAGGCCTTTTTAGACTCTTCTGAGAATCTAGCTTGACACAAATTTATGGGGAAGGAGCTACTGGTCCAGCCACTAATATCACACAGAATTCTATTTGGAATGAAAATGCTAGTTTACAACCAAGGAGTCAGTGAAGTAGCCATGGATGGGAGGTGGGAGTTAATAACCCCCTCCCTTCCTTTCCACCCACCCCAAAAATCTACTGATGGTTGGAGTCATTAAAGTGTTATATACAGTACTTTTTCAACTTTCCTATTATATTTGAGTGACCCACTTTTCTCATGTGGCTAATGGATAATCCATGAATACATTTACCTAGAGTCACTAAGTCAACACTGTTTTTTCTGTCTAAATTTTCATTTTCATTCCTCTAGCTGCAAGCTAGGACTTGATCTTTTTTTCTTATTCCACTCTGTTTTCTCAAGAGAAACATACATATCTATAGCATTGTTTCCCCGGGCTCCATGAGCAGTACAGAAGCAAGAATAAATATCGTAGAAACGTACAATGCTGTCTAATAAGATAAAGAGAAAAAAAAATCACCTTTCTGATTTAAAGATGGTTTATCTCTTTTGGCAGCATTTTCTATGCTTTTGAAAGTCAGCACTGTTTGGCTTCCCAAATGAAATGCACTGGTACACTATGATTATTAATAACCTCTAGAAAATAACTCTTTTTCAATATTCAATAGAAAATATTCAGTACTTTTCAGCAATACAACATAGAAATATTAAAAAAAAAAATCATATTATCTAATCAAGGTGCTAAATAGGATATTCTGTTTCACAGTTTGAGACACCCATGTTCCTAATGGAATAATATCTTCTCACAGTTTAGTTTAATTATATTTAATTTATTAGATTTGTTAATAATGTTAGGATAATTTCCCAGATATATCTAATTTTCTTAACAGAGGTTATGAGGAAATTTGAAAAAGACCACATTGAGTGTCTCCAGCCTATATTCTGCCAGTCAAATAATAGGAATGAAAATGCTGTGGATGAAGGGTGCTATGGAATAAAGAGTTAAGTAACCATATCTGATACAAGAGAATGTGTGTCTTATCCTTATTTTATTGCCAGAACATGTTTTGAAATATAATTCTAAATATGCCCTAACACAGACATTTAAAGTCTGTTCCAAAACTTTCAGGCCCTCACAAGAAAAGGGAAACTTGGAATGGTGACAAGCAGTGAACAATAAGGAAAGCTAACTCATGACCTAGTTAGGACATGAACCATAGAAATGTAAGTAGTCCACATAACTGGTCTAGTAGTGCTGAGTAATTTATAGTCTACTGTTTGTGGCTGTTTGCAGTTCTTTGTTTTAGTTGAAAAATATATATGGTTCTGAAGCTATTTGCATAGCCATAGAAAACTCCTCCTGAAATACTTCCTTTTACACTAAATGCATGACTTTTTTTTTTTTTTTCATAAGTCAGAACACTTCATAACATTCAAAGTCCTTGTCTAACCTCTTCAGTCTATCCATCAGCTTTTACCCTAATTCACCTTAGAGTATACTTTTTTCTCTCCTGAAAAAAAACTCAGCATTACAATTTTGTGTTGTCTTCTGTTGACTAAATAATGGAAATTCCATAAAGGGCTCTTTTGGAAAAATCAACTTTTACAACAGTTCAAGTTACATGAAATTAATTTAATCCTCTGTGAAAAAAGCATTTTCTTTTTTATCTATGTTATTTCTCATATTTCATTTTGTTCAATGGCTCCTTTTCCATTATATGAAAAAAGGAACAAACATTGTAGAGAAGGACTTCAAAAGTTGTATTGTAAAACTTCAGCCTTCTTTAATTCAGTGTTTATATATATTTTATCTTACTCTTTCTCATTTCTCAAATACATTAAATAAATAAATAATGTTTATACAATCATTTCAGGCATGCTTAGAGAAAACACAGTGAGACATTTTGGGGTTTGTGTTGGTGTTTTTTTGTGTTGTTTTTCTTGTTCTGGTTTGGAGTTTTTTGGTCTGTATTTTGTCAATAGTGAGATGCCTTTGCGGGATCTCTCAATTTTCATGTACATCTGAAAATGTCTTAAATTTCCATCCTAAGTGATTACCATGTGGATTTCTTTCAGATAAATGCAAGTCCACTTTACTTCAGTGCTTGAAGTTAGGAATGAATAATTTTACGAGCTTTTGAATCATCATATAAGTGGATCTCCCTGGAGATCCTTTCCTACTCCCAGATGATTTGGATTTTATTAATTTTATTATTATTTATTCTTATGAAAGTGAAATTGCAATCCTCTTCTTAGAGATTCAGCTGTTTGTGAATCATGACCCAGTTTTGATATAGGACAGCATTATAACCTTGGCTCACACATCTGGAAAAACTGCTAAGTTGCGAGACTAGAGCCCTGAAAGATAAGAAAATGTAAAATTGCAAGCTGTGGTGACACTGTTGAAGTGTGGATACTTAAGCAGCTGAAGAGGTAAGACTAACATGAAAAATCAAAAGTTTTAAAGGAAAAACAGAAAATCAGAAGATTAAAACTCAGCAACACTGAGGAATATCCTCTTTAAAAGAGTAATTCCTGACTGACAACTGCTTGGCCAGCAAAAAACTCATTGGATGTGTTACAGAGATGGTGAACACATTAACACTCAGCCCAACAGCTTGCTCATCTTAGCAATTTGCTGTGTCTATTAGTCAATAATTACCTTCTACTTTCAAGCATGTACATATTTCTTGATGAATCTCTGCAAGTTTGTGAATGAAAAAATTCCAGAAACAGAGATTCCAAAGCTAGCTTTGAGTATAAATGTTGGCAACAAAATGTGGGGGTTTTCTCACCAATTTTTAGCAGTGTCATTTACATACACCGGGGCAGCAGAATGTTTTCTACATTATCCTCTGTTGAAACATGTTGATCTGTTGCCTCATGTCATAGTTACATGAGTAGTTCTTCTTTTGTATCATCACAATGAGCTTTAAGCTCTTAAGGAAAAAAAAAAAAAAAATTGCAAGGTAGCCCAGAATTCTTGTTTTAGAGTTTTGAGGTATGTAAAGGCAGAAGTAAGCATTGAATGGATTTATAAACTTTTGAAAATCAAAATGAGTGTTTGAGAAAATGTTGTATCCATTATCCTTATAATGATAAAACTGAAATTCTATTTAAATACATATTTGTATCAATATTTCCCCACTCTCTACTATTTTTGTTACTTTAAAATTAGTCTAATCTCATGGTTTGATCCCAGCCTGCAGCTAAGAACAATGCACTGACTTAGTCACTCCATGCTCCAGGAGGATGAAGGAGAGGAAGGGAACTGGAGGATGTAAACATGAGAAAAAAATTGTTGGTTGAATGAAGAACAGTTTAATAATTCAGACAAAATTAATAATAACAACAATTATAGTAAATTGTATGAAAAGCAAAATAACCAAGAGAAAGAAATAAAACCCAAGAAAGACAAGTAATGAAAACCATTGTACACCACCGGAAAAATTATGCCCATTCAGTGTTTGAGCAACAGCCTCCAGGCACACCTTCCCCTCATTTGTTGCTGATCATGATGTCACAGGGTATATATTACCCCTTTGTTCAGCTGGGGTCACTTGTCCCATCTGTCCTCTCTCCCAGCTTCTTGTGCATCCCCACCCTGCTCGCTGGTCCAGCAGGATGAAAAGATCATCCCTTGGCTCTGTGTAAACACTGCTCAGCAATAATGGAAACATCCCTTTGTTATCAACACCATTTCCAGCCCAAATCCAAAATGCAGACCTATACTAGTGACTATGATGAAAATCAACTCTACCTTTGCCAAAACCAGCATATTCTCCACCACTGATTCTATGCCATTTTCATCATGCTTGGGGGCATGCACTATCAGGCACTATCCAATATATCCTCAATAACCACCACGCCACTTCTGAGCCTTCGATAAATGCAGAGATATAATTTCCTTAGTCTGTGGGCCATCCCTGTGAAATGTGTGTAAAATATCCATAAATTATAGAATCGTAAAATCATAGAATCATAAAGAAGAGAGAGCTCTAAACTCTGAAACCAGGACAGAGGGAAAAGGCAAAGTTTAAACTTTCACCTTCATTCTGTTAATCTTTCAAAGGCTTGGAGAATTTATAAACATTCTGTATTTTCTGCTTCAGTTCTTTGTCCCTGTATACAGTATACCACTCAACTCTCTTAATGGGATAGCACTGGCTTACAAAATAGCTCATGTTTTGTTTTACCAGATTGAGTTACCCTACGCTGTTTCTCAGGCTCATATACATGTCAATTATTCGTTAAGTTTTTAATTTTTCGGTGGATGAGACGAAAACTATCCAGGTGAAATCTGTGGAATATTAATGAAATTCTTCACTCTCACTGAAAGAAGAATTGACTTAATAGAGAGTTTTTTGGGTTTCTTTGTCATAAGTGAGTGACTAGAATTATATCTTTTAAAAACAAATGTCTATCCTTGACCATAAACAAAAAAACAACTCTCAGTCCAGAGGTACAAAGGAGGCTGCCATCACCTAAAGCTACTTCAGTCTTGCTTACTTTCTTAATAGTCCTCGTCTGGGCTCCTCTCCTCTCTCTTATGAGTTACCTGCCAGCGGGTCTCTGGTCTTTAGTAGAAACACCTGGTTCAGCACAGCTGTAACTCTTCAAGGTCGAGGCTGTCTGCAGCCCATTCTTGTTCTCCTACGTATCCTGAGACACACCACTGGGAAAAACACCCACCAAAACACACAGACAAAAAATACCCCCTCAAGCATTTCTAGATATTTAGTGATTGGTACTTAATAAAATGAACATTAAACCCCATAAATTTATAGGACTACAAGAAACAATTCTTATCTGTCTTAGAATTTGTTTATGGATGTTGTATGACATCAAAAGGGTGACAGGTCAATGTTGATGTTATATATTTTTGTTCTTTAAAAATATATTACAAAAAAGGTAGATTTGCCACTGAGGAAGTTGACACCACTGTCATTTTTTTTTTTGTAAACTGGAAAGCTAAATGTAAAAAAGTAAAGGACAAAATAATAAAAATCTGGCAATTGTAGAAGACATTCAATGGCAGGACAGCCTTGGGGGGTTTTAAAGTTCTAATATCTTGTAATGTAATGAGGCAAACTGGATTTCAATTTTTGTCCAGATTAAGGGAATGTTATTATTTAACATGGAGTCATTTTGTAAATGTTACAATTTCATTAGGTTGGAAAGGACTTCTAAGACCATCAAGACCAACCTATGACCTAACACCACCATGTCAACTGCACCATGTTTTCCATAAACACGTCCATGGGCGTAACTCATTCACTCTTTCTATAAACAGACTTTCCATAAACACCTCCAGGGACAGTGACCTGACCACCTCCCTGGGAAGCCCTTTCCACTATCTGTAAAGAAATTCTTGCTAATGTCCAACCTCAACCTCCCCTAGTGCACTTTAGGACTATGTATTCTTGTCTGATTGCTGGTTGCCTAGAAGAGGAGGCCAAACCCCACCTGGATACAACCTCCTTTCAGGGAGTTGTGGAGAAGGATAATGAGGGAGATGTCTCTCCTGAGCCTTCTTTTCTCCAGGCTCAACAACCCCATCTCCTTCAGCCACTTCTCCAAGGCCATGCACTCCAGACCCTTCACCAGCTTCATTGCCCTTCTCTGGACACACTTCAGCACCTCAATCTCCCTCCTGAACTGAGCAGCCCAGAAATGAACAAAGATTCAAGGTTTGGCCTCACCAGTGCCAAGTACAAAGGCCTCCCTGGTTCTACTGGCCATACTATTTCTGTTACAAGCCAGGATGACATTGGCTTTCTTGGTCACCTGGACACACTGCTGGCTAAATCAATTTTTTTTATTGTCTAATTGAAAAAAATAATTTAATTATTTACAAGGGACTATTAATTGCGAAAATTAATTCATTAATTAGTTTTCCAACATCAGGTAGATGCAAAGGTAGCCTTCTAAAAAAATTTTTTTTTGTTTTTAATCTATTTAAGATACTAAATTCTTCTGATTTTTTATTTGTACAAGCTTTTGTGACATACTATTTTTTGGTCAAAGAAAATCATTAAACAGGATAAAATGGCGAGAAAAAGTTTATATGGAGTATATGCTGACTGTGATATTCTGAGCTCAGTTAACCACAGGATAATCACTGCTTACTATCCTAGTTGTGGATTGGTTCAGTCAGAATACATTAATGGAAGATAGGCGGTAAGAAGATACATTAGTTAAAACATATATGCAGGCATAGCCAGGGGCAGTGGGAAGTGAAGAATAACTCATATCTTTTCACAGTCTTTCTGCTCCCCTAGTATGCAAATATCTTGTGGCTTCTCTCTAGGATCTGGGCTTCACTGACACAAAGCCAGGTAGATCAGTGCCAGTCAGTGGTCCCTAGACCACCATGGTTTTTGCTATTTCTTAGTTGTTAAATTAGTGTTAAGGGATGTAAAGGGATTAATGATTTATTCTGAACTGATTAACACAAAAGCGTTCAGTAGTCATTTCACACGTGAATGTCCTGCAGTTTAATTCTCCTGATAATTAACACTTTTTTCTGTAGGGGGCGTTTGTGTGAAAAATCAAATTTATTTTGGTATCTTGTGAAAATAATTTATTTTTTTTTTTTTTGTGAAACCATTAGGGAAATTAAATCAAAGCATTATTGGAATACTGAAATATATTATTATATTATTTTCTTTCTGCTGTAGCCAAAGGGAAAAAATATACAGTTAATAATTTGGGGGAGTCTAGCTGACAGAATTTAGCTATTAGGATCATGAAACTAAGACTTAAGAATTCAGTGTTTCTTGAATGAATGAGGTCTATGAAACTGTGGATATCTAAAATATATTTTGATCTGGAAATGGATTGTTAAGTGCAGAATTTTTAAATAGTCTATGTAGACAACTGGGGACACAACTTCTCCAAAGGAAAATATCAAGGTAAGTGTAGGAAGTGTCTGTTCTGCCTTTTTCAAGGAGGACTTGAAAACAAACTGTCCTGGTGACAGGACATTTTCATGCCTTATATCCCAATCGTGGCTTCTGTTCCCGTGCCCTCAGTTTGTTTTGTCTTTAGCCTGTCCCCTCCTCTGGCTGCTGCGGCTTGCTGCTGCTTTTGCTTTGCTTTGCTGCTCGCTTGCTGCTTTGCTTTGCTAGCTTTGCTTTTTCTTGTTTTTCTCCTTTTTCCCCTGTTTTTGTTCTCCCCCTTCTTTCCTTCCTCCCCTCCCTGAAGACATCGGACCTGCTTCGGGCCAGGAGCTCCCCCGAAGTCTGCACTTGAGAGAAGCTTCGCACCCTCCTCAGCAGAGAGAGAGAGACTGCTCACCCTCCCTTGGACTGGTGAAAACATCCGTTGTCATCTCGGGCTGTCTTTCTTGTGCTGGGGAGTGTTTTTTTTTTATTTTGCTGTTTCTTAATAAACAAGTTTTTTCCACTTCTCCTCTGAGGAAATCCCTCCCGAACCCGGTGGTGGGGGAGGGGGGAAGTTGTGGGGGATTTGTCTCCTATAAGGGGCTCCTTTGGAGGTTTTTTCCCCTTGATTTTGTCCTAAACCAGGACACAAACAAAACTCAGAGACATGGATGCTGAGACTGAGGCATTTGGATCACCCAGTCCTCAGACATAAGCTAGAAAAAGATTATGTGTATTCAAAGGGTCAGAGCACTCAGCTATGGTTGTGGCAGAGCCAGTGTAAGGTTCTGCCCCTCCTGTAGTTGATTGGGAGTTGCATATTCAGCATCTCAAAGGAATGCTTTGATTGACCTGCATCCAAACCCTCCTATGAAGTCTTTGGGAAGAATTATTGCATTTGCCAGAGAGAGAATATAGAGCTTAGGAGATGGAATATCCAGCTTCATGTAAAATGTTTACTTTACTGAATATTTAAAGCAGATCTGTTTAAAATGATTTTGAGCTTTATAGACATTTTGAGGGTATACTTATGCTATTTAGCAAGAGAAGGGTAGCGAATGAGCTTGAGTGCTGTGATTGCTGACACTGCACAGTTGTTATCTTGCTTTCTGACCCCCTTTGGGCCACTGAGAAACTTCTGTTAGAAAATGTACCATCTGAAAAGAAATGTGAACACAAAATAATCAGCGCTACTTATCCTTGAAGCCAGAGATATATCCTCACCTCTCTATTATTTAGCAATATAAAATGTATTGCTCTGGGTCCTTTTTCTAGATAAGAGAGAACATATTTTAGCTCCTGGAATATACAAGCATAGTTTTATTCTCTGGCCCATGAAAAGTGAAGGTATTTCAATAAGGCTGCATAAGAGAACAATCTTCTGGCTCTCTGTCTATAATCAATTTTATAAGCTTCTGGCTAAAGCATCCACCTAAAAGATGTTGGGTCAGACTTTCATTTTCAGATTGAGTGACTGAGCTGTGTCATCCTTCAGCCTGAGTGGAGTACTTGCTGAGGTACTGAACAAAAGAGACACACAACGTGCCAGGTCACTGTGTCGTCTACAATATTGAACACTGTAGTGATTTCAGTCAAATAATTATCAGACTGAATTTTGTGATTAACATAAGCAGAAGGTGACCTAGGTTTTACAACATTGAATGGTTTAAGAAGAAACTAAATGTCTTTCTGAGAAACTGTGCTAATGTAAAGGGAGCTTAGTATGTCCTGTAGAAAATGTAGGTTATTTTGATGGTCATATTTCCTTTCAAGGACTTTGATACCTCAGCAGGTAGGCAACAACAGGTACACATTCTGAGGAACATTTGGGAATTTTTGTATATAATTATGTTTTTTTAAAAAAAATTTATTATGTAAATAATTTCAATAATTGTCAGATTTTAGCCTAGTAAAATTATTATTTTAGTATGTAGCACAGAGTAGGAAGCAAGAAAACTTTAAAACAATATTTCTGTCATAGCATGGCCCTTTTATATCTGGAATGTGTGAACTCACATTTACCTGTTTGGCATTTGGTTTTGCATAAATGAATGTTCTTATTAAACGGCAAAGCTTCTGAGCTCATTATGAGAACACTTTGTATTAAAAATAACATGTCATGAATAAACACAGCAATTATAAATCTACTTTCATATGTGAGTCTGCAGCTAAAATCCTTTCCATAATACTGATTTATCCATTTCTACTAGTTTCCAATCACAAGATCATTTGAGAACGACATCTCTTTTGATTGCTTCAGATTTCTTAATTTAATGTTATAGTACTACCATTCTCATTTCATGTCCTAAATGTTGTCATGTAAACAAAATTAATTAAACTTTGATAGGTTTTAATTTAATATTTTGACCATCCCTCTACTTCAAAGTTTGCCAAAATGTTCCACATTAGAACAAAACATTTTTAATGAAAAAGAAAATCATGAAAAGAGAAAACTTCATTTGTGTGGCAATTTAAAGACTGAACTCTTAGAACATGTCACATTTATAACATTATATGCTTTCCACTCAGAAAAAAAAAAATCCCCAGAAAGCAAACAAACAAATAGTCTCAAGGTTAAAATAAAAAGTGCTTAGAATCAGGATGGTTTGCCTTTGTTTAGGTTTTCATTTGTTTCTTTCTTTTGTAAATTACATAAAATGTATCAGTTACCTGTCTGGTGAAATCCTCACCTGGTTTCTGTTTCTTTCACATAAATTTAATGTTTTCTTGCATAAATCCCCTTGACATTTGAAATCATTCTCTCTTTTAACACTAAGAGAACACTGTGGACAGCACTGAGAATTACAAAAGCTAAATTCCTCAGAAAGAAGAAAAAAAATTTAAATT
>JACBWW010000143.1:87962-225398 GCA_020086605.1 Lanius collurio
GATTCTACAGAGCTCTTCTATGCAAACTTCTCTTTACTGTTTAGAAAAGGATGGAAACAAGGTCTCTAGCCCTGCAGTCTGCAACATTAAAAAATCCAGTAATCAAAGGCATTTTTCCATCTGTTCCAAGGGAATGAAGATGAGGCTGTTATAAATACGACTCTGATGTGTAAAAAACTTATAGGCTTCAGATAGATAGAGAGGTTGTGTTTATTTTTAATAAATCAGATGAAAATCACACCAGATACAGTCTTCCAATTTATGTAAAAACATCTCCCAAACCAAAACAAAATCCAGTCACATTTAAAATAGACTTAACTGCATGATACATGAAAATCAAAGAATCAAAGAATATCATGCTTTAGAAGGGGTATCAAAGAATGTCTAGTTCCAACCCACCTGACATAGACAGGGTCACCTTCCACTAGACTGGCTATTAACACTTCCGGAGACTAGGCATCCACAACTTCTCTGGGAAACCCATTCCAGTGCTTCATCATCCTCGTTGTAGAGAACTTTTTGCTAATATCTGATCTAAACCTAACCTGTTTCAGTTTAAAGATGTTATGCCTTGTCATGTCACTACACACCCTTGTAGGAAGTCCCTCTTCAGCTTTCCTTTAGTTCCCTTTTAGGTACTGGAAGGCTGCTATTAAGGTCTCCTCAGAGCGTTCTTGTCTCCTGACTGAACAACCCCAATTCTCTCAGCCTGTCTTCACAGAAGAGGTGCTCCCATCCTCTGCCCCTATTCATGCTGCTCCTCTGGACTCATTCCAGCAGGACCATATCCTTTTTGTGTTTGGAGCCACACAGAAGATGCAGTACTACAGGTAGGGTCTCACTAGAGTGGAGTAGAGGGGCAGAATCACATCCCTTGATCTCTGGCCCAGGATACAGTTCGCCTTCTGACCTTTGAGCACACACCAACAGATCATGTTGAACTTCTCATCCACCAACGCTACCAAATCCTTCTCCCCAGTGCTTCTCTCAATCCTTTCTCTCCCCAGCTTGTATTTTCACTTGGGATTGCCCTGACCCAGGTGCCTTCAGTCATGTTGCACTTCATGAGGTACACACAGGCCCAACTCTTAAGCCTCTGGTGGTCCCTCTGGCTGGCATCCTTCCCTCCGGTGTGTTGACTGCGACACACAGTTTGGTGCCATTGGCAGAATTGATGAAGGTGCACTCAGTTCTACTTTTCATGTCACCAGGACAGTGTCAGATGCTTTACACAAGAGCTGATAATGGATATGCGTAAGATTCTGTCATGTTCCCCTCTGCATGACTTGAAAAACTAAGGTGAATATATTTCATTAATGATGACTATAATTATGCATAAAAAAACCTACATATTGTCTTGAAACATTTCTAATTTGACTCATGTTTCGGGCTAACTGTTCAGAAAAGTTTTTTTTTTTTTTTTTCCTCATTACATTTTTATAAAATCAGCACAAAAATAAAATTGTAGAGCAGGTTGCACAATGAATAGAATGAAGTATACAGTTTTACTTTTAGGTAAAAGCATTCCTAAGTCATCAATTTATGATGTAAAGTATGATTATGACCACTTGTTAAGTTCTTTATGTATGAATGTTGTAATTCCATGTCTAGAATGTTTGACGGATTGTGAAACTAAGTTTTTTGGGAGTTAAACTTCAAACATTAAAAGACAAGGCATAATTACAGATTTCCAGCCCTTGGCATGCTCTCAAAATACAGGTCTTTTTAAGGTATGCTCAAACTGAGGCAGCATAAATGTCTAGTCATGCATAAAAGCTTTGAAAAAGCCTTCTCTTTTCTGTGTAAAAAAGTTATCATATATTTTATATTTTCTTTTATTATTACTATAATATTAGTAACTCTCAAGTGCAATGTTTTTAAAGTTTTTCTTTCATTATTATTTTTTTTTTCTTTGTAACTTTTACTCCCATATCCTGAGAATAAGATTCAAGAGTAAACTTCTAAGACAAGCAGGGTTGTGGTCCAACTCTATTATCCATATATTTTGCACTTCAGTTGACACTGAGTTGCTAAGTTGTGTGTGTTTATACCACACTACAGTTCATTTTATATTGATTTATCTGACTGATACCCCCTCACTAAGTGAGGAAGATTAAAAATAAGAGGCAAAAAAAATAGTTAAACACCACTGAAAATTAATATTCTGAAAAAAATTTGTATTATCAATGCTTTCTGAAAACAAAGGCCTGGAACCAGACAGGTTTTGTCAAAGAAGAAATACATTCCATCGAATAATGATCAGCTCAACATAAGAAACCCATTGCTGATGGCAATCTGAAATAAGTTTTGTAGACTAGAACCTGAGAATTTTTCCTCTTCATATCTGACACTTCATGGTTATTCTGTGTTTTTTGGCCTCCAACAAAAGGAAAAAAAAAAAGCATTTATTTCATTAATCTGCACTAAAATCAACCCATAATTATATATTTGGTGAGTTTTGTGTTTGAAACATTTTATGACTTCTAGAAGAACCAACCAAATCAAAATGAATGAAACAATGATAAAACAAAAATCCCATTACTTAATTCTTATGTATCCCTGAGGCTTGCCCTGGAAGGTGAACCCAAGAGATCTATTTATCATCAGAGTGAGATCTGAGTTTACCATGCAAATGTCAGGAAAATGATTTTTTAATATCCGGTATCCTAAAATTACCAGTGGGAAAGGCTGTTTATTTCAGCTGCAGTTCTCTGCAGCTTTGTTCTCTGCCAGTTCCTGAAATAATTATTTAAAAATAATCTCCATTATAGATGAGAATCTTCTATTTTTGGAAAACAACTACTACTTAAAACAGTTGTGGAATCCTTACACGAACAAAGAGTGCTAGTTAGAAATATAGTAGAACACAGATTTATACAGAAACTTTTTGTATATATTCTGTATTGTGTGTTGCCATCACAGCACAGATTTATTTTTCACATTTTAAATAGCTACCTACCATAGAATGCATTCAGGAAGAGGAGAAAATGTCAGACCTAAACTCAGCATCTCTTATGCAGTCAGGCTAAGAGATAATGCTTAGATAACACTGAAATTTGAGATTGAGTTTTGTCTAACCTGACAATAAAGAGTAATCTTTTAAAAAATAGTTTGTCCTTTTGAAGTGAAACACTGTAGAGCAGAAAACAATAGCTATCTGTGGTCCTCTGTGACACCTATTGCAATATCAGTGGGAAAGACAGCCTGTGCTGAAAGCTTCCAAGGCACTAAACATTTTATGCAGTGCAATTTGAGTTCAAAAGATAAGGAGAAATCCTCTGACATGCTTTCCCAAAGTTCTTTGTTCATTCAAGCTGATGGAAGCATACTAACACTGTAGCACAATTCAAAAAAATCAGCGAGCTCATGTGTTTTTAAACTTGTTAATTTGACACTAGGCCTGGAGATGACAATACAGAAAAAACAGATTCAAAATCTTTTGGTTTGGAATTAAAAGAGAGTAACATGCTTAATACCAGTCAAAACTGTGTCAGGAAGTTTGATTTTCTTTTTATGAAAGCATAAATTCAACTCACAAATGTAACATTTGCTGAGTATTTGATTTCTTCCTGCAAAACCTTTGATTAAAAACACCTGTACACACACACAGACCTGGCATAGCACAGTATGAATAAAATGTGATCTAGATGCATAATTAACATCTCAAATCCCACTGTTGGGTGGGATCTTGATTAAGGGAGTGTTTTTGGCAGGGTTGAATAGAAATCGTTACTAAGTCCTATGAAATACAATATTTTCTCTGGGAATAATCTAGAAAAAATATATAAGCTGCTATTGATAAAACATAAATATGCTATAAAGATAAGAAAGTGAGGAAATTATCTTAAACTAGAATGTTAATCACATAGAGTGATCTAATGAGTTCATCTCCTTTTACCTCTTCAGCAAGCCCTGGTACAGGACAGTTACAGGATTTATCATACAGAAAAGAGGAAGCAGGCATTGAAAATGGCTGTTAACTTTGAATAATATTCAGTATTTATAGCAGATAATTAATTCTTATCTTCCTCTATGACTTGGGGTTACAAAAGGTTAACAAAATTCTTGACCATAAAACTAAGCATAGTATGTGTTTTTGTGGGAAAAATACAAACTTCTACTAGGATCTTTGATCTAGAGAAGAGGGTGCATCACAAACTAGACAAGGGTAAATCTAGATATACTTAGAGATTAAATATGTCAGAAATATTTTACAGCGGAATATTCATTTTTTAAGATCATGAAATTTCTCTCACTTAATGACTTTGTCACAGTGGAGGAATAGTCACAATAAATGTAACAGTTTATGTCATATATCCAAATTTAGGAGATGATCTAAACCAAAATTTCAACATTATATTCAAAATTCAATACTATGCACTATCAAAAATAAAATAAAAAATCAGTCTTAAATAAATATAAAGAATGTGAAAAAAAAAAGGAAAAAGAGTAACAATCAGGACTTAAGAAAATCTATTGTGAAGATTGGAAGACTCAGATATTCTCATCTTGGTGGAGTGACAGCTGTCAATATCTATCACAAATTATTTTTGCTTGAGTATCCGTGGAAAAGAGTTATCAAAATGTTGTAAATTTTCATCATAGTAAACTTCTCAGTTATTTCACTATGAATACCAGTGAATTGAAAAAAATCATAAGGAAAAAACGATGAAAAAACAAATAAAAACAACAAGGCAATGAGCTGAGGAATTTTACCTCTGTGGAACCAAAAAGAATATATTTTTTTTAATGTGTACTCTTAGTAAATAATCAGCAGGAAATACACTTGTATTGCCTGGGAGATTAACTAGCTAATGCAATGCAGCTTTTCTTGACTAGCTTCCATGATTCTTCGGAATATTGAATTTTGCCATTATTTTCTCCTAAGGTTAAAACTATTTGAAAATGTTCATTAAATAACCTGTGTCTGAAATTGCATCCTGTTATCAGTGTTTCAGAGAAAGTGGAGCTAACCAATATCAGCTAAGAAAACTTTTTTCCTGTTACTTTATACAGTGGTAAGTATGTACCAAGAGTGAAGATGTAAAGGCATATTTGTCTTAAACTGTCTCTAAAAAAATGTTATATGACAAAGTTCTGGATTATTTCAGCATAATTTCAGTACAACTATCCTACGTATGATGCTTTAATATTCCTTTTTATTAACAAAACACACTAAAATGCTAATGAAGACTACATATGTAGATATAATCAAACTATTATATAATTGATACTAAATCAATATTACAATTTTTTTTTATTTTATTTTATTTTATCCTAGAAAAGCTACTCCTCTAGTATCATCAATGAAAAAAACATTAATATCTGTGGAATTTCATTGATTATAGATGAATATCTGGCTGCCAGTCTCAGATTTCTTTCAGCAGTGAACAGAAGGAGGTGACATTTGAAAATTTATAATATTTTTGTAGCTCACTTTTCCATGAAGAGAGAGCTCTATGAATGTGAAGAATCCCAGGAACTCTAAGGCTGAGTCTGGACATCCAGAGTCCTTCTTAACCTGAGACAGTCAATGACTCCATCTCTCCCTACTTAATTTATAAATATGGATTCGTATCCTCAGCTCTCCTCCCATACTGTGCCATCACAAGTGTTTAGATTATGCTTATTCTAGCTTTCCATTTTAAAATGAGATGAATTGCCCTGTGGACTTGTGGATTTGCCTTCAATATCTGCACAAATAAGAAGTGACTGCTTTAAATTGAAGTGGATGCCTTTTCAATACTTACACAAAAGCAAATTAATCCCATCAATAGGAAACTACTTTTCCCCATATGTGGTTATTCCAGGAAGTATCCTGGTTTTGTAAGTAAAGAGGTTCTTTCTTCATTGGAAAACGGAAAAATTTCATGGAGTCAGTAACTGGGATTTGTAGCGGAACAAACAGGCAGAAAGAAAGATAGCAAGCCAATCATATTCATCCTGTCATTTACTATATGGTGACACTAGAAAAAACATAAAGCAATCCAAACCATAGAATTAATCTCCATGTCACCTACAGGAACAGTTATAACTTGGGCATTCCTTGGGAGAGATTAAGTTGTTTGGTTATTCATTAAAGACTGCCTATAAAGGAAATAGTGCTTCATTGTTTCTGTTAGAGAAGCATTCAGAACAAATGAATGGTTTTTTGCTGTAGCATAATTTATCACTTCTCGTTCTATGTTCTGTGTATGCAGAAAACAGGACACATTTTTTCATTTCTTTGAAATCTTTCTCTACATGAAGACACACCTTTTTTCACCTGGAATAAATTACTCAGTTCTTTCAAATATTTGGTTTTGGTCTTGGTGTAACAGACATCTTACATCATTCCACTTCCTCTTTTCTAGATCCGTTCACTACATCCCAGATTCTCAAGGCTCATAACCCAAAGGAATCAAAGATGCAGCTCCAGTAGCTATGCTGAAATGAACCAGGAATATAGACTTTTTCCTATTATTCTTCCATTACATACAATGAGTACTATTCTTTTTTAGGTTTTTTTTGATGTAGGTTATTTTGTAGTTTGGTGGATTTTTTTTTTTTTTTTTTTTATCAACAGCATGCAACAGCATTTCTCTGTCATATCCATCTTGTCACTCATTATAACCCACAAATTATTCTCTGAAAAACTGTTACCTAAGCACTTTTCCCCCCATATTATACAATTGATTTTAACCTCCCTTTGTGACCTTTACTTCCTCTTGTTGAATTTCTTTCCATTTTTCGGCAGATTAATGGTCTTTCATGGCCGCTTGGAATTAAATCCTTTCCTTCAAGTATAGTTGTAATCTCTCCATTTGTAAAGAAAGTTGAAGACCCAAGAAGAATCCAATACAAAAATGTTCTGGGAAAAAAAAAAAAAACAAAAAAACAAAAAAACCCAACTGTTCTCTACTTTCCTAAGCTGAACTAGTATTATAAATCAACTAAAGAGTACCAAAGCAATATTTTCTATGACTATGTCAAGGGAATAATCCCATTTTGAAATCACACAAAATCCCCAAAACATACACAGTTTAATAAAATTATATTATCTATTAAGCATAAAAGCTTTCTGAATAAATATTAGTCTTTCAATTAAGTTCAAAATTAATTCTCAAAATCAAAACTAAGAGAAAAATAGTCACAAAGAACATTCTTCACAAATGTGGATTACTCTGTATCAGGACATTTCTGATTCTTAGGCAATTTCACCTGGCCTCATAATTTTTACAGTTGATAAAGTGCAATAAATCACTGAAATACAAACACTGAAGTACAGGAGGCTTTATTTTGTTTTATTTATCACTGATCATCTTTGCAATCCTCATGATCACAACAAATTTTATGGATGATTCTTTCCCCTGGAGTAGCATTAACCACTTTTTCTGCAAAGCAACTCTCACAACAGCAATGGAAAAGAATATTAGCAATTGAAAACTGATGAAATGAAAGGAATAGCTTGAAATTGCAGTGGAGACATGGACTTTGATATTTAAGAATACTTTATATCGCAATATGGTACATATATATATTCAGATTATTTAATTCTGTATTGATTTTAATATTTTAAGAGTTAATGAAGACTGAGAGATTCTGGTCAAATGTGTATTTATGACTAGAGATTATTAGTTCTGTACTCCCTGATCCGAGCAATTAAAGCGAGATCTCTCACTTAGGAAGTGAACTGTCAAACTGATTTAGATAGAGGCATCAAAATCTATTTATGAGCAGATGAAGTTACTGTTACAAGCAGTTAAGATCTTGTTTCAGTAAATGTGGTCTGTGGAGTTCTCTAGACTTCATTCAGTTGCCTGCACGAAGGCAACTACTTGCATCTGATAGTTCATTAATATCTAGAGCATCTTCATGCAGTTGATTAATACAGGCTATCTTTGTCTTTCTGGAATGGGAAAATCTGGGCTGGTGTACTAAATGAATCATATGACCTATTTAAAGTTGGACACTCAACTGTNCTTGTTTGTTGTACCAAAGACCTAGAATTGCTCCTAATAAGCAGCTGGATATTTCACCTGGCTATGAAGGGTAATTTGTGTAATAATGTGGGCACAGACTATTCAGCAGCAGCATAGTATCAGTTAAATTAGATTTATTTTTACATTGGTTAAGCTGCTGTGCCTCAGAAAATAAACTTTTTAGCAGAAATTGAGGGGTTTCCACTAAATGTCAGAAAGAACAGTGTGCATGAAGACAAATCAAATGGCCTATTTCCCTCTCACTGCTTTATCCCTATGACAAATGTAAACTTGAGTCCAGCTTCAAGCACATCAAAAGAACAAATACAAGTTTATTTATGTAGAAGAAGCTGTAAGTGAAACAAGGTTGTGGAAAAGGTTGATAAAATTCATAAGAGAAACTGAAATCTGCTGGAAGTTATACTTTATATTATGGACCCAGAATATTTAAGTATTTGTTTTATGTTTCCATGATATTTTCAAATATCTCTTTTATGTGTTGGTGTATTTGGTCTGACTGAGATATAAAAAGAAAAAGGAAGGGTTTTCTTGTGATGTTAGTCCTTTTCACCATCAGGTAGGTGCCAGAGAATTAAATTTTAAACTTATTTGTGGAGAGAGAAACTGAAGCCTAGAGCTTTTATGTCCATTTCTGAATAAATTCTAATTTTCATAATTTTAATGTTACTTCTGACATTGTTTTTTAATATATTTTAGGTAAAAGGTTGTTAATACCTTCCTTCATGCAAGAAAAATTAAAATGTGTAGACCCCAGGAAGAAGATTTTCTGTGGTCATCTGTGATTCTAGGTGCAAAAGTATTTCTCACAACAACAAAAAAAAAAAAAACAAACAAACAAACAAAAAAAAAAACCTGAAGACAGTTAGCTACAGAATTAGTGAAACACAGCTTAGTAGACTTAGAAATGTTCCCAAAATTTGATACACACAAAATTGCACATCACCTTCACACATGCTAAGGAAAATCAATTAACTATAAAAAATAAATTATTTATAATTCTTTTTTATTTTATGATACAGTTCTTTCAATTATAAGCATAATCTTGATACTGGAAATTTGAAAAGAACCATGAAAATACTGAATTTGTTGTATCATAGAATGTGTAAATACCTACAGGCATATGTTGATGGCATGCATGCGTCTTATACATGCATTTGCAGGTAGATGTATGCCTGTTTGTGGTCTTGAAATTATGCTTTACAATGAAAGAATGAGTAACTAAAATGACATAAACAGAATGCTAAGAGGCATGTTTTTCACAGGTTATGATAACTTTTACAGAATAAAATGTCAACTCTTATGTTAAAAAACACTGCCCAGTTAATTGAAGAAAGGACACTCTGAAGTTAGCAATGTTCAAATTGAAAATTATATATGTTTTGCTTCATTTAGGATTTTTTCTACATCAGCTCAGTAAAAGCCAACAGGTTTTCACCAATTTTCCATTTTCCAAGTCTGTCTTTATAGTGGTGGTTTGCATTTTTCATTAGGCTAACCTGAATAATCAGAATGGTACCTTCTTGTCCTAAAAAGGTAGCTGAATTCTGGAAATGATTGACTTTTACTACTATGCAAAGTTTCCTCCGCCCTGTCAATGAGAAGCATCTTATATTAAGACACTGGAGAAAACCAGACTTTTACGCACTTTTAGTTCATTGTCAAAAAGCAACTTGAGCTCAGTAAGTTTAGCTACTATTCTCAGCTCATACTCACTAACCATTTTTTCTTTTAAATTTCATATCATTTTAATCTCCTGTGAAAGATTTGCTCACATCAAAACTTTATTAAAGCAACAGTGTCAGTGCTACACAATATTCATGTCTTGCATCAAACACAAATTTTGTTACCCTTAGAGCAGCAAAGAGGCTTTTCCACTATCTCCATTTGGAGAACATTTCAATAGATCTCAAGTTTTTAGAACTTTTCATTTTCTGAAGCAGCATCAGCTTTTTCTACCCAGAAATTATCTAAAATTTATGTATATGTTATGCATATGCTATTTATATGCTCATACCCTCAAAGTTCTTGAAATTCTTAAACTTAAAACACTTCCTTTATGAAGAAATATTCCTTTTATTGATCCTATTCCATCTTAAATTTTTCAGTATGACGACTTTTTATAATATGTCTGTTATGAACTTTTACAATAAATTGGAATTCGTGCACACACACATACATGTATAAAAAACACCACACTGCCCCTGTCATTAAACACCAAACACTGCTATAATCAAAGACAAGCTCATTTTGGCATTTTAAATAGCTTTTTTTTTTTTTTTTTGCAATTAATGCCTGTAGGGTGTTTTTAAGTCCTGTGTAATAACAAAGCCATCAGAAATACTTATGCATACTGTTTCTCATCTAGTTATCAGCAAAGAGTTAGATAAATAATTCAGTAAAATTAAGGCTTCCAGTCTATTAAAATGCAATCAGATTTGCCAGAGATGTTTAGACAGTTCATATCTCTTTCTAAAATGTTGATAAAATGCTGGTTTGATTTGTATTATTTGATTGATAAAAATTAAATAAATAGATGGACAGACAGACAGACATTGCTCACATTAACTATGTGGGATTTTCACACTTTCAGGATTGTAAAGAAGCTTTATGTTGTAGCTAAAAACATACAGAAAGTTTAGGATCTATTCCCAATAGTCTTCAAGGTACTGGATTGCCATAATTCCTATCCTCATCTTCATCATCATTATCATTATCTAAAGGCAGATGTTTCGGAAAACAGCTATTTCCAACTTGGTAGAAAAATTAAGTCACTCAGGAAGCTGATTTTATGCTACTTTATGTTACAACTCTGTATGCATGCTAAAGTAACACTTCTCAATTCATATTTTGTGGTAAATATTATATAGAAGATATGAATAGCTTTTCTTTTTTAGGTCTGTGTTTATCATCAGTTAAATCCTTGTTTAGGTATAATAAATAGCTGCTTACATTTTTATTAGTTTTTGTTTTGAAACAACTGAAAAAACTGACACAGCTGTGTATATATTAAGCTTGAGGTAAGCATGGATTACATAATTTACCCATGCAGATTCTTGACCATCCTCATTTAAAATGAGTAGAAAAATGCATATTTATTATTGATTTCTAAGCAAGCAGAATAAGGTCCAAATAAGATTATTAAGTTTGTATAAAAGTTGAAATTCTTTGCTACTCTGAGACTGGCATTTCTTGTCTTCAGGAATAAGTACAATCCATTAAAAAAAATTCTGGACTGACATAAAAATCGGGATGCATCTGAAACAACTTTATTGGATTTATTTGTTTGTTAGCTTTTTTACCTTAAGAATTAATGACAAAATTAATGGTAGCTGTGATCCAGGATTAAAATCTGAGACTTCTTTCTTTGTGCTGAAGTTCTTTATCCCTAAGCTATAGAGTCACACTAGCAAGGGAGAGACAAGTTTGGTCAGATTTTTTTTTTTTCCCTCCTTCTAGGTTACATTTATTCCATTCTCCCTCTCTTTCTGTGTTTCTCTTTAATTTTGATGACTGTAAATTAGTAAAATCCTTGTAGATATTAAAGATAAGAATAATGACAATAACATTAGCAAAGAGAACTGGCTTTAACTGACCAGAGGTTAAGGGAACTTGGATTTCCACAGAGGGCTCTTCAGTTTCACAGTCTTAGTAGGAGAGTTTGGTGGAAATAACTAGTGTCTTCTAAAACACTGTATTTAATTTATTTTCCCCTCAAGAAAAAATCCAATTAAGAATCCAATTTTTGTTCTTGACAGCTATCAGGCAAACTCCTTCTACTCTCTGTCTTTTCATTTTTGGGGTAAGAAGAGTGCTTAGGGCCAATTTGTTTCAAAGTCTTATATCATCAGAAATGTAGTTTCTTCTCTGGGCACTCTAGCTAAGGTAAGATGTTCTGCATCCCTCAGGCATTAATAAAGCTGTGATATAGTGTTTTTTGCTCAGAGTAAAGGAGACTGATGGATTTTGAATACCAAGACCAAGACACAAACTTTGATTATTGTAAAAAAAAAAAAAAAAAAAAGAAAAAAAGAAAAAAAAAGCAGCTTTGTGAAATCAACTTTTACTAAATGTAATTCTAAAAAAGAATTTTTAAAATAGAAAAAACTTTATGCAAAACTATATCTAAACTATTTTTTTTTTTTTTTTTCTTTTAGAAAGAAAACACTCCTTCATTTGTAAAACTTTTTATTTATTCCTGTAACAAATTTTAAGTTTGGTGGGGAAATTTCTCTGGCATTTCTTCCAAAGAGCAAACAATCAAGCAGTTATTATCAAGGTACAAGAGTGCTTGATACACAATCAAAAATCTCCATAATTCATGCTTCTCTCTTTATCTAGGATGATATAATGATAATATGCAGAAGGTAAGTAAATTACAGAAAATTGTCTGTTTAAATCTTCATACATATTTAAAAGATAGAGATTCCTTTGCTCATAAGCCAAGCTCTGCATCAGTCTTTTTTGCATGGCATTATGATCCTGCTGTTTCTGGAATGTTGTTAACCTTGTTGTTAACCAATGTTGTTGTTCTTACCAATTGCCTTAATAAAAAAAAAACAGAATACGAATACTTTCAGTTGTTATGCCATTCCTATCATATACAGAAGGGCATCTTTAATTAAGTAGATCAGATTATAAAGTACTGTCACTTGGTTTAGGGGGTACTGAGAGAGACTTCATCCCCACTTTGTAGCTGAAATTCGCAATCTTGTAGGATGTGATTCAAAGAAGCAACCTCTTGTTACCAGAGGTATTAATGTACTAAGAACTTTTTCTCACACTTTTTAGGTCACTATAAATAAATAGCACCAAGGGTAAGTTCCCTGCCAGTGATTACCAAGGGAAATAAATTAATGTTTATTGCACCCCAATTATTTGTGTTTATTCTAAAATAATAGTCCAGTGTAATAGGGGGTCTGAGTGTGTAAAAACATTTTTAAAAATTATGTAGCTTCTTCTACATAAAAATGCACCAGTATTGTCCCTTTTCTTCTCCAAGATATTCCAGACTGCTTTCAGGGGCAGCAGCTGATCATTTGTTTAAAAAAGGTTGAAATTATAATATGATACATGCTGAAAAGATTATGATTTCAGTTATAATTGCCAAACATCAAATGGTTTTAAGTCTTATCCATGTCAAAGTGCAACTGTATTCCCATGCCATTTTTCTAAAGGCTACTTTTGTTATGTATAAAGAGTGAAATACAAGGTACAAATATCTTCCTGAAAATCTAAAGAAGCAGCAGTATTGGATTTGCTGGAATTTGTAGACATAGACTAAACAATATTCTTCAGCATGATCCTACATAGGAAGTATTTTATCAATATGTGTAATATTTCTGAATGTTGCATACAGATCTGAACCTACTGGGGAAAAAAAAAAAGGAAGAAAAACTAAGACAAAAAAAATCCCTTCTCAACAACATGTAATAAAAACCCCCCCAGCAAACAAAACAATCAGTTCACAGAAGAGATGTAAATTTTGTATAGCATGAAGATTGGAGTTCTCAAGAGTTAAGGCTGCATAATCTTTTCAAAATCCCTAAGCATCATTTTTTTGCAGTTATAACGTTAACATTAGTTCTCTTATGGTTCTAAGCAGGTAAAAGTTGGTTTTTAGTCATCTTTGTTTCATTAACTGCTTTCAGTTTCATAGAATTATTGCTCTTAATGAGGTTACATAGTACTTGTATTGGGGCAGTGGATGTCAGCACAGTGTAAAATGAATATATTTTCTGAATAATCACGGAAAATAATATTTGCTTTATGTAGGACATCTCCCAGAAGCCTCAGAGAGGAAAAAAATGACATTGAATTTTTTTTTTTTCCTCCAGAAAATATATTCAGTCCTATATTTATGCTACCAGATATTTACAGATGGAAATTAAACTAGGAAAAAAAAAAAAGAAAAAAAAATTCTGTATTTTCAGGCAGGTGCTGAATAGATTTAGGAGGAATTCAACAACGCTTGCATTCTGTATTAAGTTGCATTATTAGTCTGTCACTTAATTGCTGCAATTATTAAAGATCTATTAGAATATGGAGGTATTCTAATAATTTTGTCAGGCCATTCTTTTTATATGTAAATTCTTTTACTGCATGAAAATAATTGAAGTATATGAATCACCAATCAAACACCTAATCAACATTCTAATCCACAGTCAAGTATCTGACATGACAAATCAGGTTAATCATCAACCACACATCAGGAAAATTAAATTATTAATTAAAAAAAATATGGTAAAGCCCTTTCCAAAAGTACTGTTAAAGGTTAACAACAGACTGGACCTTCTGAAATAAGTAAAAAGGAACACCCAAGGTGTTGCCTGTGATCATTGCACAGAAGTATCTGAGAACAAACTATTTTGTAATCACAGAAATTTTTAATGTAATAGAATTATTATATTTAAACTAATAAATAGCCACTCTTATTAATAATTTAGCCATCATATGATAGATGTTAACTTGTATATAAATTTCATTCAATCAATAAATACAGATTTTATTGAATTCAGTTAAAGAAAATGCTGTTATAGCCAACCACATTTATTAGGGTTATAAAATTAGCATAGTTATTTGCTCAAAATATTTAATTACTATTACATATATTAAGAATAAGGTTCTAAAACTTTGCCAATCACTTCTAGTGGTGGCTATTAGACAGAATTTGAATTCTTACTACACATTTGCTGAATTACTGGAAGGGGTTTTTTTTAGTTAAAAGACCAATTGTTCATCTTCCACAGCTTTGCCATTTGTACCTTCTTATACTTCTGAAAACTGAGTCACAAGCTATCAATGAAAGTGAGTACCCAAAAACAAAACTGACTCTGTGGACAGACATGTAGACACTGCCACAGGCCTGTACTTTTCTACCACTCTTTTAATGTTGCCTAAAGTAGGAGTCCAGTCTTCATACCACCGAGATTCTGACACACAATTTTCCTGAGGTTTTGTAAATTTATTTCTCTGACTATGCCAGAAGCAGAGCTTTGTCTAGTAGACTAGTAATGACAAACAGTTCACACTTTACACAGTGGACTACTTTTGTTGTTACATTTTACATATTACAAGACAGATTGAAATAATTCTTGAAAGACTGATACAAAAGGACATCAGGAATATTTTGGAATCTGATCAATTTGACCAATCTAGGCCACTATTCTGTTCCTGACACTGCAACCAGTGAGATGAGTTTGGGAAAGTATGTGAACTTGGCTACTTTCTACAATCCTTTGGCTTAGTTTTCTTCAAAACTTATGTAACTGTGCCTATTTCATACTTCCAAGTGTTTTGAATTTATAAGCCTTGTATCTTGGCCCTGTTCAGACTGGCACACATGTTAAGAGTATGATTATCACATGGTGACAGCATTTACTTCAGCCTAGGACGCAGCTCCTGCTGCTGTTTACTTTCATATATAATTTCTAAAAATTGCTTTTGTAAAAAATAATTTAAAAAACCATGCTGACAAAATGAGCAAAGGAACTGATCTTATATATAAAAATATTACTTGATTATTCCTCTTATTAATTTCTTGACAATCTATTCACAATACAATCATACCCAGTAATAATGATCCTAACGTATGCAGTCTAATTATCCACTTATTACTAATTTACATGAATCATGCAGTTAAAATTGTTATACACAGACTGTATAATACCTAAACTTTCCCTTTATATTATGATTATCCTTCCACCACCCTCTCTAAAGGTTAATGGGATCAATTCAGGTCAATGCACTCAGTCATTAGTAGCCAGAACTGTCCTAACTGGGAGGAGTTAGATGGCGAAGGTAGTGTTTTTTTGCCTCTCCATTCTCAGTCAGGTTCACCAAAGAATTTTTCTTTGGTGTTGTTAAAAAATCTACTTGCATGCTCTTTCTTTCCTCACATATTCATAAGTTAATTAGCTGTTTACCCACTACTTGATTTTATTAGACCTCTACCACATATGGTTGAGCCCTTCCACTGCAGAAACAAGACCAAGTGGAAGCAAAAGGACTCATTGCTATCTAATAGGAAATAAGATAATGTGGGATCAGTGATCATTTGAAGGATACAGGCCTCTTGACCCTCTCCTGACCTTCAGAAATTTTTTGCAATCACAGCTTAAAAAGATCCACAGTCAAGACAATCCTTTGCAAGACCAGGGGCCTGAATTGCTAAGTCAGTAAAAAGGTAGTGGCCTCTAGTGATTAGTAGAAACATCATTATTTCCTTGGCTGCACAATCTGGTGTTAATCTCCCTTTCTCTTGGGTAGGAAAACTTGTTCAATGCTGTCCACAGTTTAAAGGATTTCAGCTGAACTGTAGGCAACACTCCACAACCTTTTTGAGATGATTTGGTGGGTAGTAGCAACAAAGAGAAGATCACTTTTTCATCAGTATGATAGTAAAGATATTAGTCAAGTAAACAAAGGGAAGGGATTTTCTTTTTTTTTTTTTTTTCATTCTTTTTAATTCCAAATTAATTAACCAGAATTTTAAGGCTTTTATCAGCACAGAAGCACAGGTTCTTTTCCTCTGAAGAGAGAAGTGCCCCTTGAATGGACTGTGAAGTGAAAATCCTCATTTTCATTCTTTCCCAATGTAAAATACAAAAATTCATTACTTTTCTCTCTGAGTCCAGAGTGGGCACTTACATGATCAGGAATAAAGGGAAAGAGAAGGTAAAATCTGTGGTCTGTGGGAGCACCATAAACTAAATAAACATGAAGCAAATGTAAACGTAGAGGATGAAGATAGATCGTATTTAAAACTTGGAAAACTATGTAGGCAGTGCAGGGAAATAGCTATGGATGCGATGGGAAGCTTAAGGGGGTATAAGTGGAGTATCTGCAAGCATCTAAATCTAGGCTAATAAGGGTGTTAGCTGAGTGGGCAGAAGGTGGTGTGGACTGGAGGTCATTAGAATTACTTTATTAAAAAAAAGTGAAAGAATACAAAAACAAAGCTGCCAGGCTGTTGGGGCTGCATCACCTGTACTGGAGAAAGAAGTTAAAAAATGCTGGAATCTTAAAAACACGTGGGGCATCACTGAAGATACTGTCACAAAGATTATTAACTGTGGTTAAAGCATCCTGTTCTAGGGTTGGTGAGGAAACACAAACTGCTCTTTCTATATTGAGGCTGCTCCACATGTATCTTTTGCTACTACTGGTCACTTGGTTTGTTTAGCCTGGAGGAGACTGAGGGGAGACCTCATTTTGGTCTACAACTTCTTCATGAGGGGAAGAGGAGGAGCAGACACTGATCTTGTGTCTGTGCTGACCAGCGATAGGATCCAAGCAAATGGTGTGAAGCTGTGTCAGTTTATATTGAATTTTAGAAAAAGGTTTTGACCCAGAAGGTGCCTGGGCACTGAAGTGGGCTCCCCAGGCAAGTGATCATAGCACCACCCTTGACAGTGTTCAAGAAGCTTTTGGGAAATTCTCTCAGGCTGTACTAGTTTTAAAGCAAACTAGTGAGGGACTTCAAGTCAGAAATACAATTTTAATAAGAAAGAAATAAAATAAATGTAATAGTACAAAAAAAACCCCACAACCCACTGACAGAGTCAGAGTACAAACCTGACCCCCTGACAGTCAAGGGGGTTAGCAGCAGTGCAATTTAAATGGTGGCTGCAGTCCTCCTGAAGTGATGGTTCCGTTGANAAGGCTTGGTTCCTCCCTCTGGGCGGAGCATCTCACAATGGGTGATACAGTCTTATCAGTCATGCGGTGATGGCCCATTAACAGGAGATAGTATAGGAGAGATAAAGGACTCTGCCCCACCTGGTGTCAACAGCTGGCTCATTAACAGAAGATAGCCTCATGAGCTTATCAGGGATGAGTCAGGAGGGAGGTGGGGAACACTGTCCCACCAGTTTTAACAGTTTATGAAGATGGTGACAGAATACAGACTTTTGGGTACATTTTACATTGCAACCCAGGACACAGGCACAGGGTGTAACTCTTGGGGGTTGCCCTGTGCAGGGCCAGGATTTGGGCTTTGATTGTACTTATGGCCCCTTCCAACTCAATATATTCTATGATTCTATTCTCTTTTGCTTTTTCAGAGTGGAATGTAATAGCTCCATGTTAATAGTTAGTAAATATCCCCATCACTTTCCTATGATTGTCGTTTTTGTATTATTTTCCACTCCTGAAAGCTCAGTCAATCAAGCTGTTTCTCATTTCTCACATTTCCAACAGGAAAAGTGATGCATTTACATTAGGACTCACTCCTGTTAACTTGTTTCCTTCCCCAGCATTATACACTATAATTTTGGCCTGGAGCTACAAAAAATTTTATGTTCCCATGCTGCTTGCTTAAATTCATTGGTCTCAGCCTGATACAGTGTGAATGCTGTCAGTCATCTCCTTGATGGCCTACCCAAGCTGCTTCTTTCATTCAACAAAGATGTCTTATTAGATGCTAGACTGTCAGCAGACCAAAGAACCCATGTTGGGTATCTGTGCCACGCAGCCACACTGTGTTAAGTATCTATACTACTGCATGTGATGGGGAGAGGATCTTTGAAAAAGAAGTGTTCAGCCACCCAATTTACGAAGCCTCTGTTTCCAAGGAAGTGGGGAAGACTGAGTGCATTTCAAGGAGCGTGGAAGCATGGGATATTTTACAGCTGCCTTTTCTGCTGGTGATCAACCCCTCTATCTGATTCTGTTGATATTGGAGACAGGAGCAGTGACCTGTGTTTGCTGTCCTAGAAATATAAGCCTGTATTTCAGCAGTGAGTGGTAGGCACTCCTGCCTTTTTTAATGTAGCATGCCCTTATGTATCATATGTATCAGTCTTGTTCTTTAGGAAAAAATTAGCTACTTCCAGGACGTTTTTGTAGATGGAATATCTACATTTGTAGGAAAGGATATCCTCTGTGAAGAACCAAAGGAGACATGCATATCAGCATTTTTAATGTTTTGACCTTTCAATATCCTGAGACTACCATGAAGCTGAACCATTCTGACTGGATGATGAGACATTTGAAACATTTTCCATTATGTGAATGGAAGAACAAAATGCTCTTGGGTAAATGAATCACTGCTAAAAATAGCCACCGACAGTGGGTGATAAGTGTCACTTGGACACCTGTTTTAAATGAATGAGCTTCAATTTCAAGTGCCTTAATCACTAGATGAGACCCAAGGCTTCTTTTACTGTGATTTAAAATGAAGACTCCTACTTGTATGTTCAGTGGCTCAGCTTCAAAGGAAAAGGTGATGGGCAAAGACAATCAGAATATATCACTGCTTGGTGATTAAGTCATCCTCTTTGAATGAGAGAAGTGCAAATTCAGTCTTTTGCAAGCTGCAGGAGAACCAGGATGCATGCTTTATGAACATCAGTGTTTACAAAATTATGCCATGTTGGAAAACAGCAGGACTAAGATGTCAGTAGAATGGACTCACCCTCGAAAAAAAAAAATTTAGGAAGGTTTACATAGTTTAAAGAATTTATTGAACTGAATGCTTAAAGTAATTTAATGTTATTCTTTTAATATACAGGTAATATCAGCATAGCTAAACATAGTTATAATAGCTTTTTCAAGTGCTTACTATAATGACAGTTCTGCCTGAAGAAATGTTTTTATGAAAAGAAAAAGTCACCAGAAAGATTATCACTATGAAAACCTTGTTAGATACAGTTGGAAAATCATTTGGTGTGTTTCAGACTCTTGTTTACACATTAAAATAGTTTGCATTTTCTAGTATTTGAAAAGGAATCTGGTTGTAATTCATAAAAGATAGCTTTTTAATGTTATTATAATTGCAGAAGAAATCACAGTACATGAAAAATTCAAAAGAACTGTTTAGAAAATCAAGAACATAGGGATTCAAACTTCTTCCTTTACTGCTTTTCTTTCTACAAGAAATAATTTTACTACTGCTGTGAAGTAGTACATATCTTTAAAAGGGAAAAAATATCAAGAAAACAGAAAACTCCACAAGTCCTTCCAAAAGAAAATTATTGCAAAATATGCTTTATCACCCACTATTGGTCTGCATCTTGCTTAGGTGTATTATATTTGTGATTAACTCAGAGCTTAGCAGGTGTCCTGTACAGGCCTCCTATACTCCTGTTCATAGGGAAATTGAAACTCATCAGAATAACAAAATATGTGGTAGAGGTCTAATAAAATCAAGTACTAGGTAAACAACTAATTAACTTGTGAGTAAATGAGGAAAGAAAGCGTCCAAGTAGATTTTTTAACAATACCAAAGAAAAATTCTTTGGTGAACCTGAGAACGGAGAGGCAAAAAAACACTACCTTTGCCATCTAACTCCTCCCAGTGGAACAGCTCTGGCTACTAATGACTGAGTGCATTGACCTGAATAAATAAAAGAAAATTATTCATCTATTCTTAACCTGGCAAAGAATAGCTTTTCTTATAATATAGAATGTTCATGAATGTGTGTTTAGCTACGTCTAAAAGGCCTGTGGCTTCAAATAAGCTTTAAATTTGTTATGCAAATAATAGGAAAGTGTATTGGATGTTTTCAGAGGATGGTTTAGAAACTTTTATCATGTTGAATTTTTGAACGTACTTTCCTTCAAATCCACTACAACGTAAGAAAGACGTTAAGCTGTTAGAGAGCATCCAAAGGAGGGCAAAAGGGCGGTGAAGAACCTTGAGGGGAAGCCATGTGAGGAGCAGCTGAAGTCACTTGTTCTGTTCAGCCTGGAGAGCAGGAGACTGAGGGGAGACCTCATTGTGGTCTCCCACTTCCTCATGAGGGGAAGAGAAGGGGCAGGCACTGCTCTCCCTCATGACCAGTGGCAAGACCTGAGGCAATGGCCTGAAGCTGTGTCAGGGTAAGTTTAGTCTGGATATTATAAAAAAGATTCTTCACCCAGAGGGTGCCTGAACACTGAAATGGGAGCCGAAGGGAAGTGGTCACATTCCCAGCCTGACAGAGTTCAAGAAGATTAGTCTGAAGTATTTTTCTTGACTAGGCAGGTTCAGTATTTAGAACATAGGGTACTCAAAAAAAACATTTCTAATTTTAAAATTCAAAAATACGAATAGTGTCTTAATGTGGTTATTTCAAACTAAAACTTTGTAAAACTTTTATTTAAATAAAAACTGCTAATCTTGGCAGAGTTGTGTCATTGCCTTCTTCCCCATAACTCTGGAGCGACATCTGTCATTTCACTGATACAAGACTGAGGGAACTGAGCCTAAAAAAATATATTAAGGAATAAAGTTGCTTTTAGGTAAATTGTGAGCAGCTGCTTTCACTGAATAAATGTCAGTGCTCATCATTCTGAAAATTAGTAGCTTGGAATATAGCCACTTGATCTGTGCCCTTTGGGCAAGGTACTTCTCATGAAGCACTCTACTCCTTTAAAATAGAATAAACAATTTTTCTTGAAAGCATGGTGCTTACTCCAATGCACTGATAATATCTATTAATTCTCCAAATCTATTCCTCTAATAATTTCTCAACCCTTCAAAAAAATGAGTTTTCTGTGTTTGTTTTTGTTTTGTTTTTTTTTTTTTCCACCTGGACATAGAAGGTGTATCTATACAAGAAAGCTTTAATTTGTAAAGAAATTCCTGACACACAAGCTGGTTTCTTTTCTCTGGGGAAAAAAAAAATAATCCAGAAGAAAAAGTATTTAGATTAAATTTATATCTTGATATATGAAATATTTCATCTGGTTCATAGCACTGGGAGTTGAAATTATAGCAAATGTCAAATTCTAGTGATTGGGAGCTGATAAAAATCTAATTCCAAAGTATGATTATGTAAAGTTTAGAGAGTTTTAAAAAAAGCTGAAGTTTTTTTTAATTTGTAGTTAATTTTTTTGTTCTTCAGAAACCTTGCACTGTTAAGCTAAATACATTCATTTTTTCCATTATCATCATAATTTTTATATAATAAGAGAAAAAAGATACTTTGCAATGTAAAATAAAAATTAGAAAAGTTTTTGGAATAGTATTTTCTTCGTCATGATTTATCAAAAAGAAAAAAAATGTATTTCAGGTCATATGGTATTTTTCACCTAAACTTTTCAACTGTAGTAAATTATTAACAATAAAATATTCTTTAGTTTGATGATAGTAGAATCTGATTAAATACTTGACTTTAAATAAAAAAAAAAGGCATCACTACACTACAAACAGGTTATATAAGCAGCTCCTTGGTAGTCTCAGAGCTTGCATGTGTTTCCTATACCTGTCAGAATTGTTTTGGACACTTTGATTCCATTAGCATTAATGAGCTTTTTCAGCTACATTGACTACCCTTCATTGGTTGTAGCGAGACAAGCATTGGCACGAACTGCAGCACGTTGCACAGGAGCTGAAGTGCCAAGCGGAAGCAAACAGCAGACACGGAGTAGGCACGTATCTTGTGTTAATGTTTACTGATATGTATGCCTCATCCTTTAGTAGCACCAGACAGACAAAGATAGAGCATTCTGAAATGGAAATTGACTCGGTGAGTAGAGGACACTCCAGGGAAGGTCAGTGCAAACAGAAGAAGCTAAGGGATGCAGAAATTCATGAAGTGATTTTTGGACTCTCCTTCCCAAAGGGTGCTGCTGCTGCTGCTTAGTTCTTAGGGAACTAAGAGAGATGTTTATTCCTAGAAGCTCTAGCAATTTCTAAGAGCCCCTGGGAGTTAATCCTACTGAAAAGGTGCTTACATCTGCCATCTTCAGCCATATTAAAATTCTTAATATAGAATTGGGAATTGTCAAGCACCTCTTCAGCTGGCACCAGGAAAAGCACCGCCAGCTGGGAGCACAGCAAACAGAGGCATCAATTTGTGCAGCAGTTGAGGTGGAAGGTTTCCAAAAACCCTCTTGAATGTGGGATGGTTCAGCCCTGGCAGAGATGTGCCACAGGGGATGGATCCCAGCAGCAGCGGAAGCAGTTACCCCAGCATATCAGACACTTCTCGAACTCCCATTAAATTCTACAAGGAGGACACACCCGTCCAGAGCAGAGCATGGAGGGTGTGGTGCCTTTCTGAGAGCCTTGGGCAGGCAGAGGTGGTGACATTGCCTAAGGGAGGTTTGCACAGGTTGGGAGGTCAATAAGTTAAACCCTGCAGGAGGAGGTGAGAGAAGTCTGCACAAGTTGATTTTTAATGAGTCAGTTGCAGATAGAGATGAGCAAATTTTATATCAGGCTTATTTTTACATTACTACAAGAGAGGGTAGAATAAAAGCAAAAAAAAAACCCCTCAAATTTTTCATTGGTCAGATTTTTGTATCTTTTGATTAAGTAGGAAGGTTAGTCCAACTATCAAAGTGTGGCTGAAAGGACTTTTCTTTGTGTTTGTTTTCAGTTTCATTGGACATATTTTTCAGATGACTCCAAAACTCTAAATTGGTTCATGCAACCTTATCTTTGCTTTTGTTGTATACTAATGAGCTATGGTAACAATAGATACATCAATACATCATCTGCTAGAAGCATCAAACAGAAAAATCCCAAAACAACAACACACACACAAAAAAAAAAACCAAAAAAACCCCAAACAAACAACAACAACAAAAAAAAAAAAACAAACCAGCTAATCACTCAACAAAAAATCCTCAAAGCAAAACAACCTCCCACCCCCCCAAAACAAAACAAAACAAAACAAAACAAAACAAAACAAACCAGACTAAACAAAAAAAAAAAAACCAACACACTGAAACACTTCCTCCAGTTTTCCTAGAAATAAAATAGGTTCTTCTGTGTCAATTGGTATCTATGCTTTTCTGTGGAAAACTGCTACTAGGATATAAACTTACAAGGAAATTTCCTTTCATCTGTTTTAGCTCTCTGGTCTGAAGGAAAAAAATAAATAAAAAAGAAAAAAAAAATTGCCATCTGTAGAACAGAACATATGAAACTGCATCTGCTGAAATTAACTAAGCATACATAGTGAAAATGACAGTCCTAGACAACTCATGCCTAAGACTCTTAAGGGAAGTATCAAATTAGTGGGATAGTAACACAATTGGTTTTACCATCTGAACTATAACTTTGTTATGATGAACTGAAGAGCTAAATTATCTTCAAACCACTAATTTTATTTTTTAATAACTCAGAAGGCAACGGGAGACTTTTTAAAGCCTCAGAGGACTAAATCCAATAGTAATATTTGAATTACAATGCAGGAAAAGCCCAGGGGTTCATAGGCTGTTTAGGCAGATGTTTATCTTTGATAAAATAACTGATTTGTGGCTATCAAAGAAGAATCAGAAATAAAGCTTCCGGCAAAATATCAGGCTATATATTTTGAACTTCCTGTTTCCAGATGGGGAGGGACTGTCCAGGTTTAATAACAGCAGGATTCTTCTACCCTTGGAGTGGATAATTTTATAAATGCTCTTTTTAACCCTGTTTAGAAGGGTTTTGTTTATTGCCCTCAGATTTTTCATAATTTGTCATAGTCACAACATATATGATTGGGGACCAAAAGGATTACAACACTTGGGGACAATCTCTTAGACCCGGGAAGAATGGGTTGGTTAGTACTACTTTTCCTTTTTTTTTTTTTTTTTTTTTTTTTTTTTTTTTTAGTATGAAACATGCATTATCTAATGTAAGGGTGAAAAAAAGCCCAAAATCAAAAAATGATGAATTCATTTAATGAATTCCTTTAGAATTTTTCATCTTGGAAAAACATCAAAATACAGAAAAGAGATGAAAAAAATCTCAACAGTCCTCTATTAAAAAAAAAAAAAAAAGAATATTGATAGTGCTAAATAAATGAAGGCCAGGTACGTGTCTGGCAATACATCTCGTCTCCATGGAGGATCAATTCACAGTGTGTGGACTTGCTTACTTATAAAAAGTTGAATTTGGCCTGCTGCTGGGCCATACGTTGTGAATTAATTATTTCTGTTGTATTTTTTCAGATCAGAATCTGATGTAAAGAGAGGATTCCATTGCTTGATTATCAGAGAGCTTTTTTTGTATGTGACACATGGTATGCATGCTGCTTTCATTTTATGATGACCTGTAAAATTTTCTGAATATGCAAACCTTTCAAAAAACACTGAATGTGCCACCCTTAGGATTCAAAAGAACATTGGAAGGAAGTCATTGTGCAGTAGTTTTAACTTGGTTATTAACACGATTTTTCTGCGTTAGATTATTTAAATATCAGGCTTAAAAATAACTTCTTAGCATCATACATATGCTGTGGATTTTTTCATTAAAATAAGATTTAGAGTGCAAAAGAGGTCTCGTGCCGCCCTAAGGCTTCACCCTTCTACACCACAGCTTTAATACAGGGACATAGATAGTTGATTCCACACAAGACAACTACATGTTACCAGTAGGTACTGGTGAAAAAAAAAAAAAGCAAAATGAAGGACTTTCTACCACACAAATTGAAGGACATTCCACCTATGCTGAAGATAAAACCACTCAGGCAACAGTCTCTTTGTTAGAGAAATGTTTTTGTTGCAAAGCAGATGGACACAAAGGGCCAGGCTGGCCTAGACATACATGCAAAGCAAGACCAAGTCTTTGTCTTGGGACCTTGCAGAGTCTATAGGAAGCCTGGGGCCTCTTGCCAGAAATGGCAATACCAAGGTACAGAGGTACATTCATTCAAAGTCTTCAAAAGCATGTTAATTCTCCAAACGAAACATTAAGTGCATCGAATAAAGACATTCTTGCTTACTTATCCCATGTGAATAAGAGTACTACTGTAGATTTTAGGCCAGTTTTGTAATTATCTTTTACTTCCAGGTAATTTATATGGGTTTGTCATTTAATCAGTTGACCTCTATCTCAACTTTTTGTAGTTATTTACTCTTAGCAAAATAGAAAAATACATAGATGACTTAATTGAATACCTTTTCAATAATTTTTTCTAACTTTTCAAAATTCTGAATTCCAATTCCTATCTCTCTTGTTTGCTTCATATAGCATACAACTCTTTTCTGAAGACTAAAATACTTTTTATTCACTAAAAAAAAAATAAATATGTGAATGAAGAGAAATGATCTGTGCTATACTGGAGGTCAAAACAGATGATTTAAAAGACCATCAGGCTTTAAATCTAAGGAAATGTCTATAAAGTATATGAAGTTTCAAAAGATATTTCACCATGGTAAATGACTGCTAAAGCAGCTAGCATGAAGATAATAACTAAATAGTGGTCAGTTGAACACTAAATTTCCTTATCTATCACTGGATATTTCAGCTTATTTGTATTTATACAAAGATAGATATCTAACATTTTATGCTATGTCTTATCTTACAGTTCCAAACTTTTGAGATCAATAAATTTTCTCTTGCAGTTCTTAAAGATCTGCAGGTTATTATTCAGTACCTTTTCCACCCCCAAAAGTGCATTGCTTAATACTGTATTAAAATGGGAAACAATACATTGAAGTTCTCATTTTATAAGGCAGTGCTACACAAGTAAATTTCAAGTTATTACAATTAATAGCTGTAATATATGTAATAACTGCAATAAAGAAGACTTGCTGACAAATAGATATTTGTGAGATATTAAAGAATTTTCCCTATGCTGCCTAGCCCTTGAACTGCATACATTTAGAAATGCCTTTGCATTTGACTCAAGCATTGGGGAAAAAAAAAGACAACTACACAACACAGGTCAATGCATTTCTTCTGCTGTATTCCTACACCTGTCATCCACATAATCTCAACCTTATTTTTTTTCCTGTGTTTGAAATAATGAAGACTTAATTGAAATAGCAACCATAGACCATTAAAAAAATAGGTAGATGGAAAAAGCTTACAGCTTAGAATACCAAATACAACTCCTTCTACAAGATCATGCAGAACATTCAGAAAAGTAGATGAAAATGGAACATAAGAAATCAAAAATGTTGAGAGACAATTCACAATGAGGAAACCAAACAATGACTTAAAATGATAGACATAAAGCATATAGTATAAAGAAATATTTTAAATTTCTAATTTTATATTTAGCTAAAATAATGAATTAGATTTGCTCAAATCACTTTAACTATGAAAAAGATGAAAAAATTAGAATAAACCTTGGAAAAAAGCATTGGGAAATACTACTGAATAAAATGTATCTAAGAGAGAATTTCTTGATTTTCTCTCCCTCTACTTTTCTTTTAAAACATACTAAAAAAAAAAGAAAAAAAAAAGTCATAGAACAGTTGGAAGGCACCTTGAAGGACCATCTGGTCAAATATTTTTTGTGTGAAAGGGAGATTAGACAAGATTATATTGCATTCTGTTTTGTAAATCTCCAGAGATGGGGACTCTACCACAGCACTGAGGTGATGGTTCTCAGTGTAAAAAATTTCTTTCCTATACCAAGATTAAATGTTTTTCTGTGCAACTCATCTCTATTTGCATTTGTCTTCTCTATGCTGATTCTTATGAAGAGAGAAACTTCATTCTCTTTATAGTCACCCTACTTAGAATTCTCTTGAATTATTCAAAAGAGAATGACTACTCAAACCAGCAGTTTGCAGCCACGAAGTGTTATGCTCTGTTTTACAGAAATTTTCCTCTGTGTCATTTTTGCAATTTGCATTCTCAATCCATTGAGACACAAATAATTTATTAAATACGTTGTCTATGTACATTGAGTCATAGAATGGTTTGGGTTGGAAGGAACCTTAAGGACCATCTTGTTCCAACCCCCCTGCTGTGGGCAGGGAACCTTCTGTTAGACCAGATTGCTCAGAGCCTCATCCAACCTGGTCTTGAGAAACTCCAGGGATGAGGAGTCCACAATTTCTCTGAGTAACCTGTTTTAGTGCCTCACCATCCATGTAGTAAACATCTTCTTCCTAATATCCAATCTAAATGTACTCTCCTTCAGCTTAAGGCCATTCCCCTTTATCCTATCACTACATGCCTTTGTTAAAAGTCCCTCTCCAGCCCTCTTGTAAGATGCCTTTAGGTACTGGAAGGCTGCTTCTCCCTTACAGTACAGTACCTGGCACAAGGGGGTTAGATGATATTTAAACCAACTGAATTCATATCAAGTTGCTAAGGTAGGCTAAGAAGTACATAAACACTACAAGAAGGCAACTACTTTCATGGCATATTTTCAGCTTGAGGAAGTATTGCCTATGAGTTAACAGAAATAAAATTTACTTAATTTAGTTTTACATAGTCATGAGCAAAGACAAGGAAGTCCCAAAAGAGGGTCAGTGCACATGGCTGTAGCCATGTTTCCTCTGCTGCCAATAGCTAGATATGGCTGCCACTACTTTTTACATCGGTCGAGCAAAAATAACTCCTCAAGATGTTTTGCTTTATGTAAGAATTATTTCAAGCCGGGCTGAGATGATAGGATGTAAACTAAATTATAAATTATCTTGTTTTATGTGTTCAAAAATATAAGAAAGCCAAATGAGCTAAATGCTGAACTAATTTACAATTACCTCTCAGTGGGTACTGAATCTGGTCCATAGTGCATAAACACTGGATAAAATGATAGAACACAAATTAATAAATAGTGCACTGCTTAAAGCATCAGAAAACAGTCCTTCCTAAAGACTAATTACAAATTAAAAGATGCCTATCAAATTAACCATGCTCCAGGCAAGAAGAAATGGAATGGATTATAAATAAAGGAATTAATACTACATTTTCTTCTCACTTTTTTCATTTTAAAGCACTAATTACAAATTATTCTGAAGATACGACAGCAAATCTGTTGCTGTTTTATTATCCCTCTGCACCAGGGAGCAGATAGAGCATAACAGTACTTGCCTACAGAGCAGAAAATGCTTCTCTTGAATCGTTTCATGTAGCATTAATTTAGTAACATACACAAGCTGGTTTTGAATTGTATTTGATTGAGTTTGAAGTTTCCTGGAGTTTCTTTCTAAAACTATGGAAAAATAGAGCTGAAACAGCCTGCTATTGCCTTATCTCAGGAACTGTAGTGCTAGCTGAGTCTCTTTCAAAGAAATTGTCATCTACAGGATGCTGTCCCCTTTGTAAAAAATCTCCTTTGAATTTAAGCATATACTCTACCAGTATTTTTTTTTCTAATATTTTGGTGAAGATTAGTAATTTTTTCTAAATAAAGAGGAAGGTTGCTATCTTAATTTTTCTAAAAATCTTCTATATTTTGGAGATTGGGATCAATCTTTTCCTCTCAAGGTAAAAAAGATACAATTTTTTTTTCAGTCTGTGGTAACTCTGAATATTCTCTGGGATCCTGCATTTGATCCACAATGATAATGAAATGTGAAGCTGAAAACAAAAAGCTATATTCCATCCATAGACTTGTTAGAACTGAGCAAGTGAATGGATTATTGTCTTTGTTTTTTGTATTGTAGCATGGTATTTCCTTCTTTCTTCCTTTTATTTTATTTTTTAAAATTTATTTCATTTTTAAATTATATTATAAATTAATTAGTATTGTCTGCAGAAATTTTATAATAGCAATTCTTCCTTATCTTATATTTTTAAAAATTCTGTTTTTTAAAAATAAAAATTAATTTTAATGTTGGACACAGTTTAATCCTCAAAAATTTATATTGGTTGTTATTTGTCTGTTTTATAATTTCAAATCCCTGAGTGCTTAAAAATAACAGTGGCTTTAGAAGTCACCTAAACATATAGATACAGCAGAATTCCAGCAGAGAACACATGAAATACATCAAGTACATGAAATTCACTGTAACTTAAAACTCATCTTCCTGCCCATTTTTTCAAAGCGCAAATTTCTTCTCACCAACTTAACCAGTCTATTGGCAAAAATAGTTTTGTGCCAGTGCATCAGGTGAATCATACTTTTTTTCCTAGAAGCACTTAATTCTCAGAAGGGGCCAGATGGTCATAAATTTCAGATCCCCGTTGTCAAAATCATCTTGGAATTAGTTTTTGATTCATAGGATCCAGCTGTGCCTCCTCAAGCGACTCCCTTTATTAGCAGGCTCAAAGAGAACACCACTTGGAACCCCATGCTCTCAAATCTCACTCCTAGAACTAGGTAGGTGTGCTTGATACTTTCAGAAATTCTCGTTAAAAAAAAATCCACTTACGCTTTTAAAAAAGCATCTTTATTTCAAAAATGTTATGATGATTGAGGTGGCCATAATAAATCTGGCCTGAGAGACGCACATAAAAATCTTCATTTCCTGCAGACTGTCTAAGACATCACTTGAGAGGAGGGAAACAGAAGTGAATAAATAGAAGAATGATTATACAGATGGTAAAAACAACAGCAGCAACAAGTTTCACACTAAGAATTAACTTAAAATATTTTCAGTATTCAGCTTCTGTAAACATTGTGTCATTCTAGCTAGAGCTGTACAAAAGAAAAAGCTTTCCTCACCACAAAAGGAACAATATCTGAGTAGATTCATTTTTACCTTCTGCATGCTACAATATCTTCAGGAACAAGATGGTGAAATATTTTAGGCAGCAAATGAGAACCATTCCTCTGTAACCCCTCATTAATATCAGATATTTTTTTTTTTTTCCCCTGGAAGACAGACTGTTCAATCAACCATTGCAGTTTAAATACAGTCCACACTATGTCTCTACCTATGTAAGAAGAACGTGGTAAAAGTGCTAAGGGCGGTTGGTATCTGCTATAACAATGACCTATATAAGCATGCACATGTCATGCCATTAGCCAGAGAAAGAAAATAATTGAAGTAACTGTCACTCCTTTAGGGACAATGAGCCTGATTATCTAGTATCTCTAAACTTAGAGAGATGTTACTGACAATGAAAAACGCCTCTGTTTAGATGGGATAGCATTTTATGGCTGCTCAGTGGATAGCAAAGAGACAAAGAAAATTGTATAAACTCATATTATTGAGAAGATACTGCACAGAAGAAACCAAGAAATATTTAATCTTAAAATACAGAGAGTTGACCCTTAATTTTCTGTTGTCTTTTTTCTAGTTTGTGTTTTACCCCACTCCTTCCCAAAGATTGACACTTTCCAATTTCAGGACTAAAGCTGTAAAAGCAATCTGTCCTACTGAGAAGGTTTCACTTTCACAGTTAAACGTAGAATTTGTCTAATTTTAGAAATTCAGGTGCTGGAATGTGCTCACAGCTCTGCTCATAATCAGTGGGAAGAAATAGGTATTGTTAATGCCATTCACCAGATAACATAGTAGATTTAATGTGTTAAAAAAAAAAAATCACCAAAGTTTCAACCTTTTTTCTCCCCACTAACTGAAGTGGAAACATAGAACCAACACTGTTTAAGACATGGGCTTTTAACTAAATCTGGTTAAACTTCTCTCACTCTGAATGGCCAACTCTTCTTTGCATTCACTTAAACATAAGCACAGAAGGACCTTAGATGTGGATATGTGGATGTGGCTCCTAGCAGCAGAGAATGAACAAAACCCCAGTCCTTATATTTGATTTTATGTTTGCTCAAGTCCAACGTTCAAAATCTGCCTGGAATTCTAGCCATTCCTTTTTCTAAACTACACTAATTTACACAAATATGTTATGTTTCCATTGGCACTTACAAGCTCTAATAGCAGCAGAAATATATATTGGATTAGCATAAAGGATAGGATTTTTTTCATTATGTTCAACTGCAATGTAAATTTATATAAAGGGCACTGCGCACTAAATCTCCCTTAAACTGTCCCTTTACTTAAACTCAGAAGGTGGTTATGCTTGGCTTTTGGTTTTCTTAATATAAATGCTTATTCATGGTAACAGGACCAATCCATAAAATATGAATTGCTCTTAAATCACAAAATTATTAGCCCCATCAAAACAAATACAATGCTATCGCATGCCTCAAAGGATGCAGACCTATAAAGCACAAGTACTTTCTGATTTCAAAGTTACTAAATGGAAAATTAATCCTAAAGAAGCTGGGCCAAATCTTCAACCTATAGAAAATGATAAAGTCTTAATGAAGGAAACTAGGAGCAACAATATGTTAATTTTCTGAAGCTCCAATGCCAATTGCAACTTACCCTCACCATATAGATGTCTCATGTTAAGTTAGAACAATCACACACCTTCTTGGTTATTTCTGTTGCAGTTTTGTGTACAAAACACAAAATTTAAATGCAAGATTCTTCAATGTTCTCTAAGACGTAACCTACTAACCTGCGAGAACTCAGCACTTCTGCACAACGAATCATTATGATTACATAGAACCTTTGAAATTCTCTAAAATATGCATCACCTCTCTGGGTATCATGCAAGAACTCACACATCTTCTACTTTTTACTGAATGCTTTTCTTGTATATTTTACTTACTTATATGTTCTACCTACTTTTACATACTTATGCATAACTTATGTAGTTCACTTTCTTACACATAACTTAAAACTTATACATCTTATTATCTTATACTGCTTATACATGTTACTCTACTTTAACACTTTATTTTTACCTAGCACAGTGCATACACATTTTACTTACTTATACTTTTGCTTACTTAACACAGTACTCCTACCTAACTCAGTAGTTATACATTTTACCATCTCATCCATAATACAGCACATATACATTTTGCAACTGCAATACATGAGATTATACCTTGCTTAATTAGTTCCTCTACTTTGTCCAAGAGCTCTGTATACACTTTTCAGGAAATAAGGATTGGTTTTAGTCCTCTGAAGGACAGATTTTTTTATCTATTCCTTGCTGTCTTTGTACTTAGTTTTTCAGCTTCTTCTCTCCCAATTCTTTTCAAATTTAGCATGGTTTATCTTTCAGTCCTTGATGCTCCAGATCCAGGTAAGCAAAGTCAAGATGATGGCAGCAACAAACCCCAGTGATCAGCAGCCAAGTTAGTCCAGGAAATACAAACAACAAGATAGCAAAGGACGGAGAGCAGATTCAAGCCTATCCCACCTCCCTCCTCTTCTTCTCTCTCCTGACTGTCCCTTCTGACTGGGCTTAAAAATCCTCCAGGAGCTGATCTGCTGCAGCTGAAAGTGGATGGCCAGGTGAAGCTGGTGAGGGTAATTCCAGCCTGGTCTCACTTTGAGAGCTCCAATAGGCATAACCACAGATGGTTTGGTTGGGCCACACTCCCATGATTCAAAACATCTCACAACACTAGCCCTCCCCTCCCCCCCCCCATTTAAAGTCCCTAATTCTGATGGGAATTAACCTTCTGATAAGGATATTCATTTTGCCTTACTTCAAAGTTTTGCTTAGGGGAGGTGTAGATGCTACCACTTTACTTTAAAAGTAACTTCACTTTTTAGTAATCTGTTCTTCTAAGTTCATAGCCTGTGTAACTAAAATAAAGGGTGTCACACTGCAAGTGGGTGCAAATTCTCAAAACTAGACCACTAGTTTTGGAGATCTGCTGAGACAATGCCACCAGCCAAAAAGTGGCATAGCTAGAGCCTGAATCAAATGCAGATTGAAATATATTTGGTATATTGACAAAATATTATATCTGCCTCTAGCTACTAATCATAAAATATAGCATCAATAAGAATTAATATATTAGTATGAAGATAAACAGTAGGAAAAAGCAGCATCCATTTTTAGTTTAAGTCAAATCTGGAAGCTTTTTTATTGATTAATTAATGACATATGATTAACTAGTTCTCAGGAGCCATATGTTCATATGATCAGTAGCAGCAACAAAGCAGATGAAGCATAGAATTGGACACTGGACAAATTAAACAACTCCAACAACTTTCTAACCACCCTTCTACAACTATTCTGAAGAAGCTCTAACTCTCTTCAACACACATACACAGCTACAAGCTCAGCTTCCCTGTCCAGCCATGTGGGTTGTGGGTTGGTATCCCAGCTTTGTGCAATGTCCTTGTCCACATCCCAAGGACTGTGGGCCCATGCATGCTACCCACACACTTCCAGAAAGACCGCTGCTGGGTGCAGGCCACTCCTGACACTCCATGGGAGGTTGTGCCACCCAGACTGGGCAGGGCAGGTGTGCCTTGGGGAAATTGCAATCAGGGGCCACCCTGCAATGGCTACTGCTTCCTGTCACCACCTGTCCCCATTCACAAATGTATGTTCTCTCAATATACTTTTTTTCAAGATGACTGGTTTAGCATTATAATTTGTTTTTTAATTTGCCTTCTTAGTTTAGTCCTACTGAAGGTCACCTTCCTTTTCAGGACTTTCAGCAAGTTTTAGGCAAATGCTCTCTCGGAGAGTTTTGGCCATGACCTTATCACACACTGTTTACACCTCTGAGAGCTGTGCAGGGAACCCCTGCAATTTTTTCTTCATACTTAATATCTCTTTCATTTTTTTTTTTTTTCCTATCCTCTAATTAGTGTATTTCATAGTTTTCTACCTTAATGATTTTTGCTTCAAACATGCTCATGGTATGGTATTTTTAATCTTCCACACATAGAGTTTTTACTTGTTTAAATTATCATGTTATCAATAAATGTGGCACATGTTTTCTGGTTTGCCATGGCTCAGAGATTTTTGCAGACAGGTTTGAGAAAAGTAGATATATATCTAAAGATGATGAATGACTCCCCATAACCAGTCTAGATCCAAAAGTAGAGGATGAGATAAATCCATGGGAAAAAGATACCTAAATATCAAGGGAATTTATTGAAGCTTCAAGGAGGGGTACAGTGTCAAGCTATAGCAGCCAGGAATTTATCTGTGCTATAAGTTTCAAGTACACTGCTCCAACATATAAAGCTTACTGGATGAAAATATTACATGTACTTGGATATGCTTCAGTTATTTTGTGAGATTTTTAAGTCCGAAAAAGAATGAATTTTTGCTGTATCTAATTCATACATATATATTTTATATGTAAAAGGTTGCAATTCCTAACATAATCATAACACCTACATATTTTCTGTTGCATTTTCTGGTTTCCTAATACCTTTGCATTCATGTCACTTCAGTTCCATTAGTGAATTGTTTTCATATGATGGTAAAAGGTAACATTGACAGACTCACAGAATTATGGAGAGAAAGTATCCTTCTTACTATCTAGACCAGTCTGCTGCTTAATACAGGCTGCAGATTTGCACACAATAACCTATGTATTGAGCACCTTAGTTGTGTTTCAGATATGGCACATTTTACAAAATTTCCAGTCTTGATTTGAAGAATCAAGAGGTGATTACAGATTGCTGCTGCCAAGACCAATAAAACCAACGGTCTTTTCTTCTCAAAACTTCACCATTACTTTTTTTTTATTGCCTACACAGCATACAAACAAATTCATAGAATTTGTGTCATAAATCTTCTACAAGAAAAAATATCTAGGCAATTCTAAGAAAAAAGTTTTGTGTTTTGGTACTTTTCAACATATTTAGACAGTGAGATGATGATCATTTGGGAAGTAAAAATGATTGAAATGAGTGACAGAGAGGTAAATTAAGTCCAAATTCAAAGGCAAAATCATAAATCCTTGTAAAGACATACTAGAAATTACACTGTTACTGCTACTCATACATGCCACCAGATACATATTCAATTCATGTGACAGAATTAAACTCTCAGAGACTGTGATGATGACTGGAGTCTAATTTTATTTGTAATAAATTAATTTTCCTCAAGTCAAGTCTGTTTTGTCCATGATGGTAGTTGGTGAGTGACCTCTCCCTGTACTTATCTCAACCTGTAAGCCTTTCATTATACTTTTTTCTGCATGGTCTACCTGAAGAGGCCAGTCATAGAATAGCTTTGGTGGGCATCTGGTGTCCAGCCAGGGTCAACCCACCACAATATCTCCTCCAAAATACAGTTTTGGCAATGCTGTAAGGTAAACTGTCAAGCTTTACAACAGAGAGTTGTGTATTAACCCACTGCATTATTCACAGCACACACAGGATTTTGGCAGACTGTATCTTACTAACTTTTATTAAACTTATATATTAAAATGGTTTCACATATGGGTAATGGTGTGTTAATTCTCAATTGTTATCTTAGGAGAAATATTTGATGTTGCAGGTAAGTCTTTTAGGTTTGAAATCCTTACACAGAACACCATCATTTTACAGAAACATTTGAAATAAAACAGAAGAAAAGAAAATTCCTGCAAATAATTTTAAAAATGTGAATAATTACAAAAATTCACAGAGAGGGTAAAAAACCTATCTTTCTGTAACACATATTTAAATGACACAGTATGTTATTGTCCTGCTGAGGTATAGTTGTTAGTAACAGTCCTGCTCTTGACAAAAATGCTTATGGTGATATTCCTAGTGGATTATTTGCCATGATGATTCATTTTCACTTTCTTTTCCCTCATTTATTTATGTCTGACAAACTGAAAATTTGTGAGAAATATGCTGAAGGACAAGTACAATCTAGGGGTTACAATATGGAACTGCAAAAGCTGAGGTATCTGTTTCTTTTTTGTGATGTTGTCCAGATGACCCCTCCTAATCCTTTCTGTGTGTTGATATCTTATGCACAAGCATAGGATAATAATATTTATAATTTTCATGGATTGCTATCAAACTGTAATTAGTCCATAGAATTATACATTTTGGGAAAGAAGAAGCTGCAGGGGTATGAAACTTGGTTTAACATTGTGTGGTAATTCTTATAAATTATAGTTCAGCAGTTTAGAATGTAGTAAACTAGATAACTTAAAACCCTGACAACAGCAAAACACTCCCCAAAACCTCAATTAACTTGAAACATCAAACTTGATGTCAAACTTCATTCTGTAACTTTCTCTTTAAAACTCTTGCATAGATGGAACTTGTTAATTCCTAGGTATGATCTTTTAAATTGTAAAAGTCACAATCATAATTTGTTTTTTTCTCTGAAATGGGTATATAAAACTATGTGGTCTAAAATACAAATAGGCTTCTAAATAAAGACGTTTCTTAGGCTGTTTTGACTTTTAGAATTAATGATCCACAGTGATATTTGACCAGACATCCACTCCCTCATGTCTTAGAGGGACAACTGATTGTTTCATTTGAGTTTGTAGAAGGCTTACAGACCAATTCCTTTAAAAGATTAGAGAAATTAAATTTTGAATTTTGTCACCATCTGCAAAGAAATATGGTATCATTCACACTCAGTTATTCTGTCTCCAATTTATCTACAGATGTCCAGTCAAGGCCTTGGCTTTGGTCTGAGGAGATACAGGTATCATTACATTTTAGCTCTGTATGCTTACATACTTCACATAAATTCAAGTCAGTTCATTTTCTTTGGTGCCCATGACATTTCTGAGAAGCTATTGGTGATGTGCTCTTAAATTCAGATGATAACGTAATAAATCAATATCGTATTTGAAGAAAGTTTTACATTCCTCATCAAAGAAAGCAATACACTTGAATATATCTATATAAGTCATATACCACAGAATTTTATGACCTCATAAGCATTTTCCAATGTCAGTAATTATGGGATTCTATAAAAGGGAAAATTCTGGAGTACCTAATTGATGAAAGTTCTTTTGCTGATATGTACCAGGCAGGTTCAAGCAATAAAAGCAGCTACTGAGCTGTTTGTTGACATGTGTCCCCATCAAAAATGCAAGGGCCACAACACAGAACAACTTTGCTCATGACCATTTCCGTAACCTTTCCTAAGGAACAAAACTTTCCTCTGCTTTTTATTTGTATTTATATCCCTTTGTTTCAGTATAACTACTTGAGTGTGCATTATTATTACCATGTGCTCAATTTATGTCTGAAGTGTCCAGAAACAATGGTTCCACAAATCAAGCTTAAGCAGGCTCCGTCTCTGGCTGCTGTTCTACTCCAATACATTCCAAGTGATTAACACCACCTGTGGCACTCCTAATTCACAGCAGCAGACAATTATATCCCTTGGATACCCATTATGGGTAATTATTCCCATGACAGACTATTAGATATGGGTTGTGAATATCTCAGCTGTAAACTTTTTTGCAATTTTATTTTAATTCTGATATTACCATTGAGAGGCAGATTTGGAGAACAAATCAGTGTTACATTAAAGGTATGCTTGCAAAAAGCAAAAGATTCATTTTTATTGCTGGAGTTTTAGTCAGATTTATTAATTAAATATGTGATTAAAGGAGATTTTATATGTTTGCCATTACAAGATTATTTTATTTCATTCTTCTAGTACAGAGGCAACAACAGATCCTGATGACAGAGCAACGCCAGAGATGGTTAGAAACGAATTGTTTTGTTTTAAAGATTTTTTATTCTTCTAACAAATCTTTTTTTCATTTTTCTTTCTGAATATGTAAGTTTGATCCCTTTCAAGTTTGTAGCAGAAATCTCAGTGTGAAAAAAAGTCAAAATTCATAAAAAAATTCCTGATACTGTAGCTTTCATTTTAAAGGTACCTTTTTTTTTTTTTTTTTAATAATAAAATTACAGGCTTACACTCAATATCACACTCAGTCATAAACTCTTTGATGTCCTATCATATAAAATATGGTCTTATGTGGAAAATCAGCATATTCTGAATCTGCATAGAGAATTTAGTTTCAGACAGAACAAAGTGTACTGAAATCCATGAAAATAAGATAACAAATTTAAATTTAAATTAATGAAAAAATGGTTGCTCTTTTTAGATTCATTTTCAAGATGTCCATTTATATAAAATGATTAATATTGGGTTAAAAAAGAGAAGGGGAAAATGAAGAAATCAATTTACTTGTTTATTATATTAAAAGTGGAACAAAATATTGTTTTTCATATAATAGAACAAAAAGAAAAAATATAGAATTAAGAGGAAAAATATTTACACATGATGTGACTATATCAGTCATCGTTCCATTAATAAGACTGAGTTCTTGTTGGATTTTCTATATTAACTTAAACTCTTTGACAAATGTCAAGAAAATGCTTCCTCTAATACTCCTATCAGGATCCTCTCTCTAACCCCAAGGTTTTGCTGAATAAGTAAGCACCTTAGCAATTAATTATATTTGATCCTAAGCTGGGGACAGAGGAACAGACTAAGTCAGCTGATAAGAGCTCCATGCTTCTTTCACATGATTTATTAAACTTTTAAAATACTGGAGGCATTTCACAAGTGCTGCTGAAATGTCCAATATGATAGGTATGCTACAGCTCCCTTTAGTGCCAGCACAAGCTCAGGCTTAGGTTCTGGTAAAACCTACCTGACTTCTGTAATATCAAAGAGAGGTTATGTTCAAATAATTCAGAAGAAACAGAACAAACCCGATCCTTGTTACAGTGGACTAAATGGCATGATAAATGGGATCTGACTCTGTCCAGTCTGACTTTATCACCATTTTTCATGTGCCAGTGGATCTCTGAGAGACACAGAAGTGACAAAAGTAAATGGGATTTGTACAGAATCCGTGTGCAATTTAGGTTTGTCCTGTGTATCAAATAGTGTGGAAATTTGAATCAAAGCTATGACATCTTACAGCCCACAGTGTGGGCATGAATAGCTCTCTCAAAGAATTGTTCCTGGTATATTCTCCAGTCAGCAGAAACACAGAATAGCTTCCCTAAAGTCTAACTGGTACTATGCCATAAATTAAGAGTTGGAAACTGCATTACTTTGAAACTCTGTAATTATTTTTCAGTCCCTCTAAGCAAAACTTAATTCCTTATGCTCCTTTGACAGGTAAACCAGGTGATGGAAAATATTTATGAAGTTATCTGCAATGACTGAGGACTACCCTAAGGTAGCTTTCAGGTCAGATGAATTTTTTTATATAACAAATCAACACAAAATTTTATGGGGCAGATTGCCCCCAGGAATTGACTGTAACTATACAAATCTGAAAATAAGTGTGCTTAAAAGACAATATATAAAACATGTAGATGCTCAGATGTTTGAAGTTGATGGTTCAGCACAGTTCTATATAGAAATATAAGCATAATTCCCGGAAATCAGTGAGAGAGTTATATCTTAGTATCTTTCATTAACTGAGCTCTTGTCTGTATTTACTGAAATTAATATAACTAACAAACACTGCAATATTTGAGTCAGAAATCAAACATATTTAAGAGAATTAGTGATTAAGGATATTTGCTGCTAATACACATAATCTTTTTCCCCATTGAAGGACTAAAACCAGTAGTTAGGAAGACTATGGAACATCTTTTGAAAACATGAACAAACTCATGCATACTCAATATACATAACAAATGTGAATGATTTCAGTTGAAAACTAGTTTATTCTGATCCTTTCCAGTGAGAGCACATTGATTTGAGTGAAAAACTAAAACCAGTTAAACAGTTAAAATACTGAAGTTCTTGTTGTTCTTGAAAAAAAAGGATTATTTTACTATGCATGACCTGGTATAAAATTTGCAATGATTCTGTACCCTTGATATTACCTAGAGAAGCACACATCACATACATAAGGTCTATCACTAAAATTCCGTGAAAATGCTCACACTAGGGGGAGAGGAGGGAAGGGAAAGAAGGGGGATAAGAAAAAAAACCCACACCTTTTTGAGTAGAAGTTGCTCGTAGTAACTTGATTTTATAAGCCAGGTTTCACACTTTAAATGTGAAGGACTTAGTTGAGTTTATGATAGAGACAAAGCAATACTCTTTTTCTATGGTCATATATAAAACTTTAATATGGCTCACAGAAGTCAGTCAGACTCAGAGCAAGGGTTTGGACACTAGTACTCCACAGACTGCTTTTGCTTTTCTCACTTCATCCATCACAGGTCAATTGCTAAATCCTGGCAGCTTATAAGAGTACATCAGGTGTGGAAAGCATTTGAAGAATACATAATGGCTACATGCTAAAGATTTTAAAGTTCAAGAGCACCATCAGAACAGTCTGGTGAAGAGTCCTCTTAGAGTAATCTGAAAATTAACATTAAACTCCAAGGACACTTTATTATACATGCGTATCTAAGGTAGTAGAAAAGGCTCAATGTTTGCTGCTAATGCACTGATAGGCAGACCAGGGCTTCACTGACATTGCTCAGTGCAAAAACTTATTTCTTTTATGTAACTGAAAAAGAGTGCTGAATATATTTTTCCTCCTTTGCTTAAAAAAAAAAAAAAAAAAAAAAAAAATCTTGATCAGTTAATAAAGTCTGTGTTGCTGGAAACCCAAATTGACCTTTCTTGTAATTCACAACATGTAGCTTTCTTCTTTATGGTGTAGTTCATTTGTGTTGACAACCTTTTTTAGTTTCCCTGGAAAGTCTCATTTTTGAGCAAGGAAAAAACTTGTGGAGCATGTGTTAAATGTCTTCAGAGTTGTTAGAAGTAGATCAGGCTGCCTTTCACACTCCTTATTCTATTACTGACAAAAGATCTTTTAGACTTCAGTTCCATTCCAACTGTGTTTATTAAAAAACAAACAATGCCATCTGTCAGTCATTTTCTCCATAGGTTGAAATCACTCTCTATTATGAGCAGTATATCTGAAAATAGACTTGCAGAGAGTATTTCTTTAATGTCGGTAACTAAGAAGGAAATATCTAGTAAGCTGGAACTGATGTTACTGTCATTTTATCTCTGTTCAGACCACTTACCACTGGGTCCACCAAAGCAAGTTCTACTACTGCAGCAGTAAAGAACTGAAGAGATATTTGTATATTTCAAAACTTTCAAACAATGCTTAGCTTTACTAACACTAAAAATACTTTTAACAGCTCTGTTTTAGGAATTAAATGGTAAAATGAAATTTCTAAACTTGATGAATCTAGAAAACAAAGAACAGTTATTATATTTACATTAAAATAAACTTGTCATTTTAAACATTTCTTTTTTTCAAGAAAGACAGTTGGTTTAAAGCACAGTTTTTGCTTTTGACTGCTAACTTTTTCATACAAAATGATATTTCAGTACTTTCAGAATTCATAATGCTTCTATTTATGACATATCCTTTTCAATTTTGCAATTTACTATGAAATGGTAGTTGAATGTGAATTGTGATACATGTATTAAAAATGAAATATCATTTACTGTAATTCTATCTTGAGAAAAATGTCTATTTAGCATTAAACTTCAGAAGATTCCACTGAAAAGCCTACTTCAAACTTTTCAGATGACAAAAACTAACTTTTAAATAAATTTCAAGCTTGCAAAACATTCATAGTGGTTCCAATGAAGTAAAAATTTAGTGGTGATCTGAATCCATCTTACGTATCCCTTTTCCTCCTTTCTATTACCTGAAATGTTTAATAAACTTTAATAAAAGAAACATCCCAGATCATTGCAGTGATAATACACTTAATAATATATAATGAAAACTATTAAAATAACATCTCTGTTTGCAAAGTTTTGTGATCTCCACACTCGTGCTATACATTGTTCTTTGTTGTGTCCTGTAAAACAAAAGAAGTAGAATCTGACCACCAGAAGATAAAAGTTGGGAAATCCTTTAAGGGTATCTCATCTATCAGCCAGAAATTTCAGTGTTGAACAGTTTGAACTTCAATAGGCTTTATATCTGTTGAACACCTTTGAGGATTAGGATCTAAGTATTTTGCAATTTTCAGTAGAAGACTGGATTAAAAAACAGTGAAAATTTTCTGTAAAGTAGTATTTTTTCACAGCCTAGCAGATCTGACAGAATCTTCTGCCCTTTTTTTTTTATTTTCTTCTGCTTGATTTCATCCCAGCTTATTTTAGTGTAAGAAACTCTTATTCCTGCTTAGTATTCAGGTACTTAGATCCTGGTTTGAATGTAATAGAATTTTCCATATATAAATTAAAGAGTATATTAAGGAAATTTCTCTGCAGACCTTGTGGTTGACACCAAAACAGATGAGCAAGCTTTTAGAAATTGTTCCAGATAGAAGAGAGTCTAAAATTGAAATGCACTTTGCTGATATTGTCAGCGTGAGAGGGATCTGAATAAAAGGTATTATAACATATATATGAAACGTGCTCCTTAATATTTGTGGAAAATTCTTGTCCTTAGAACCATAGCTGCAATAAGGTATACAACTCTGTATAAACTAATTATGTTTAAAGCAATAAAGTGGAGAGTACAGAAGTAGAAGTCAAAGACTGGGAAGGAGGTAGTCAAAGTTACAGACTGGGAAGTTACAGACGTAAGTCAATAACTTGCTAGGAACTCTCATTGGGAACATCGCCAAGAGCCTGACAGGTCTGATGAATCCTACAGATTAGCATCCACTCCTACTACTCTGCACAGGTTCAAATGGTACTGCGCTGAGACAACTTAGTACCATCAAAACACGCTATATATGCCATAGAGGAATGCTAAAAGGTTTTAGAGCAAAGATCATAGGATCACAGAATATCAGATTGCCTTGGGTTGGAAGGGATTTTAGAGATAATCTCATTCCAGCACCCCTGCCCTGGGCAGGGGCACCTTTCATTAGACCAGGTTGCTCAGAGCTCCACCCAGCCTGCCCTTGATCATTCACAGGGATGGGGCATCCACAACTTCTCTGGGCAAGCTGTTCCCGTGCCTCACAATCCTCACAGTAAAGAATTTTTTCCTAATATCTAATCTAACCCTACTCTCTTTCAGTTTGAAGCTATTTCCCCTCATCCTAGATGCCCTTGCAGAAATTCCAATTTTCTTGTGGGCTCCTTTCAGGTAATGGTAGGCTGCAATTACACCACCTTGAGCCGTCTCTTCTCCAGTCTGAACAACCCCAATTCTCTCAGCCTGCTTTCATAGGAGGGGTGTTCCATCCATCTAATCATCTTGGTGGCCTCCTCTAGACTTGCTCCAACAGATCAGTCTCCTTCCTGTGCTGGAGATCCCGGAGCTGGATGCAGTGTTCCAGGTGAGCTTTCAAAAGAGCAGAGTAGAGGGGCAGAATCCTCTTCCTTGCCCTGCTGTCCATGGTGCTTTGGATGCAGCCCAGGAATTGTTTGGTTTTCTGGGCTGTGAGTGCCCATGGCTGGGTCATGTCCAACCTCTCATCCACCAGCACCCCCAAGTCCTTCTCGGCAGGGCTACTCTCGTTCCGTCCGTAGCCCAACCTGTGTCAATACCAGGGATTGCCATGACCCAGGTGCAACACCTTGTATTTGGTCTTGTTAAACCTCATGACACTCCCATGGGCCCACTTCTCCAGCTAGTCCTGGTTGCTTTGGATGAAAACCAAGGACTTCCTTCAATTTGGAACTGAACCAGAGATGTAGGGATTCCTGCAGGCCATACTTCTACCATCTGTTCTACCAGCTGAGCTTTCAGAGGGAGCTATGGATGGATGATTACATACCTCTCCTAGGTACCTTGGCAGAAATATTCAGTAACATGAATTTTCAATCCTAGTCCAACCAGTCAGAGATAGTACTTTCAATTAGCGCTTTCCATAAAAATATATTTTACTTTCTGCATGGTTCCTGTTACAATAATATGTTAATGCAAAGTGATATAGAAGGCTTCTACTTTCAAATAAACAGGTTCATACAATTTCTTTTTAATTTGTTTTGTAAAAAATTCAATGAAGCAGAATTGCCTACATAAATTTAGTAAATTGACTTTATGTAATTGTGTCTGCCTGTGAATGAGTATGTGTGAATGTATGTTAAAGAAGGGCAGTGTTTAAAACTCACTATTATTATTAGATCAACTAATTCAATAACAGTCTACTACATGTTCTTTTTAATTTTATCTTCAAACGCCCAATTTTGAATTCCCAGTTGCATGTCCTTTTATTGAACCATTTTTTATGACTGCACATTTACCTCAGTAAGAGCCAAGACCATACTTTGACTCACAGTTACAAGTTCAACTATAAAACTATAATACTAGAACAACTTAATCAATAGTAAAATACGATAAGAAACCCCATGTTCTCAAGGCAGATTTGAAATCAGAAAATCAATGAAGATATTGTATAAAAAAATGCTTTCATGTAAGAAAAATAAATACCCTACTTCATTTTGTCTACTCTTTATTAAGACCCTTGAGAATCTAGTATCCATTCCCTAAGACTTACCTGTTTCTTGTAAAAAAGATTCATTTTTTGAGACATCAATTAATGATTTATATATTTGTTCCATTTTAGGAAAAAACCAAAAGTTATGTATTTATAAGTTTTGAAATACTAGCACTAAAAACCATCTTGGATTCACTATCTGGAATCTACAGGCATGAAAGAATCTTTTCTAAATTACTGATAATACTTTAATTCCTTAGCAGGGTCCATGGGGGAGAGTGTCTTGGAACATACTAAAACATACTCCTGGAACATGCAAAAATATGCTTTTCTAGATATTGCCCATCAAGTAAAAGTCCCTGCTAAGAAACATGGTGAGTTTTTTTCTGTGTAAGTTCACTTTTAAGCTACCGTAGGTAGTGAGTGATGTTAGAATTATAATATTGTATTTATTTGGCTAAATTGATGGTCTGGCTTTGATTTTTGGGAGGATTTCTTTCTTGTCAGAAAATTCTTTACACTAATAGGATTTTTAAAACCTTGACTCTTTAACTTAGGTGATAAAGAACATTGCTACAACTTGAATAATGTTATTTAACTTACCTGCTCCAGTTTCATGCAATGTCTTGGGATTTAGCTTGAACTTTCAGAGATGCTTTGTTGCCTTGCTCCTGTAGTTGTGAGCTTGCATTTTCCTATTAAATGGAGTGATGCAGAGAGACAAATATTCTGAGGCTTCTTTTTTTTTTTTTTTTTTTTCCCTGGTATATGCTGTAAGATGTTTTGAATCATGGTGGTGTACCCAAGCCAAACCATCTTTAGTTATTCCTATTGGAGCCCTCAGAGAGAGACCAGGCTGGAATTACCCTCACCAGCTTCACCTGGCAATCCACCTTCAGGTGTAGCAGATCAGCTCCTGGAGGGTTTTTAAGCCCAGACAGAAGGTTCAGTAGAGAAGAGAAGAAAAAAAGAAGGTGATGGGTGAAGATGGGCTTGTATTTGCTTTCTCTCCTGTGCTTGGCTGTTTGGATTTCCTGGACTAACTTGGCTACTGATCACTGGATGGGTTTTGTTGCTGCCATCATCTTGACTCTGCTTGCCTGCATCTGTAACTTCAAGGACTGAAAGACAAACTGTGCTACATTGCAATTGAGAAAGGAGAAGCTGAAAGGATAAATAACAAAACAGCTAGGAATAGATAAAGAGGACTGTGCTGCACTGAATTAAGAACAAATTGTATTATCTGAAAATTGTGTGTGGAGCTCTTGGACAAAGTAAAAGGACCAATCAAGTAATGTGTAATCTCATGCAGGGCAGTTGCAAAATGTATGTGGGCTGTATTATGGATAAGTTAGTAAATGTATAAGTACTGAGTTAGGTAGAAGTTCTGTGTTAAGGAAGTATAAGTAAGTGAACTCTAAAAGTTATGCGTAAGTATTGTAAAAGTAGTATGTGTAAGTATAAAACAAATAAGCATAATACACAAAGGAGGTGATAAGTAGCTATTATTGTACAAATTAGAAGATGTGAGTTCCTGCATGATGCCCAAAGAGGGGATGCATGTTTTCAACAATAAGAAGCTTCTTCATAATCACATTGATTCGTTGTACAGAAGTGCTGAGTTCCTGCAGGTGTAGCAACAACTCCCTAAAATGCATGGAATGCTTCAAGCAAAGGATGTTATTTAATAAGTGGAAGTCTGAATATGAAGCCTGAATGAAAGGAATGTAATATCCCCAAACCATGAAATCATGAAGATGAAAATTTGAGAGCACCAGGACAGAAATTTTGTTTCCTTTGTCCTCAGATGAGGAGGCCACTAGGCCTGCTGGACAAGGAACAAAAGGAGTCTTGTGATGGGACAAGTCTTAGGTTCCTTTCCAGTTCATGGTGACTGAAAAGCTTCCCCTAGAATGCCCTTTTCTGTTATGTTAATGTATCCCAGTTCTGCTTCCCTGGTTGGCTCCACTGGCCACTCCACCCCATGTTACTTTATACCCTGTCAGAGTTTCTCTGCTGGTTCCCTTACCCTGGCCCTACCTTAATACCACCCCTTGCCCTCAGATCATTGGTCTCTGATGCTCTCTCTACTCCTCTGTGTAACCCTGGACCCTCCATTGTTTGGGGGCTAGTTTCTCAGGAGCCTTGCATGAGTGTGGCTGAAATAAATCTCTCCCGTGGAGCCCCATGAGAAGACCCTTCCCCCTCATTCACCATCGGACTGTTTTTGCCACCTATCTGGTGTGTGTGTGTGTGTGCACAAGTGTGGTGGCTTCATTGAGCGGCTTCCTCCTGGAAATGCCTTTTGGGAAGGTCACAGCACTATGCCATCCAAAACTGCCACGACACTCAGCGATACAAGAAACTGCAATGACTGGTCAGCTCATTTTCCAATCATTAAGATGGAAGTTCCCAAGAACTTAGGAGTTGATGCTATGCACTGACTCCCAGTGAAAGCAAGAGGAGTAATTTTAGCAAGTTTTCCTGTATTCCTAGAGAATCCTTTTATTTTTGAAAGATATATTTTGCTTGTTTTGTTTCTGATGCTGTCATGGTTTAATCCTAATCATTATTTCAAGCCCTACACAGGCACTTGCTGATTTCCCCAACAGTGGGATTGGGGAGAAAATCAGAAGTCTACAAGCTAGAAAACCCATGGGTTGAGATGAAGACAATTTAATAAGAAAAGTAAAAGCCACATTCATGAGTAAAGCAGAACAAGGAATTAATTCAGCTCTTCCCTGAATGAATTCCTTGGGTAAGGAGGCAGTTGAGCCATCTACAGGAGAGCAGGACCCCATTCTGCCTAAGAGTGACTTGAAAAGACAAACACACTCACTCCAAATGTCACCCTCTTTCTCCTTCTTCCTTTCCCACTTTATATACTGAGCATGATGTGATATGGCCTGGAATATCCCTTTGGTCCATTCAGGTCACCTGTCCCAGCTGCGTCTCCTCCCAATCTCCTATGCAACCCAAACTTCCTCCCCAGTGTGACAGTATAGAAAGCTGAATTAACAGGAAATTGCCTAAGAAGCCACTGCAGAAAGACTTTTGAGAAATGTCAAAAGTGGGAAAGAAATATGGGAACAGGAATTGGAAATAAATGAAGGAAGTAGATAGGAAGGCTTCTTTTTCCATCCAAGCACAAAGGGATATACACAGCACAGAATAATGTGTTTCTTATAAAAAATCAGAATCAAAACCAATCATAATAGAACAAGGTCATCTCAAAACTGCAAGTAAAGTGTCCTGAGCCATTTTTAGGTTGATTGCTTTTCTTTGGTTCCTGTTTTACTTTAATATAAAATAATAACCCTTAAAATTTTCATACAAAACATTATTAACCTGTGTAACTTGCCATTCGGATGACAAGAAATCTTAGGGGTTCAGCATGCAGTGGAAAGAAAATTGGTGTGGTCAGAGACAAATATCTTGCTTCCAACTTGGAAGATACTTATTCCACATTTGGAAGTTGGGAGATGATTTGGAGAAATAAGGTCATATACTATTCCTGTGTTCAAAGTCCTGTTTTCTTTTCTAAGTATTCTTACCAGATGCTACTAGAAATTTGTTACTGTGACAGCTAAGTTTAGTCTTGTATTATTTAGATAATGTTTCTACTTTCCTGTTCCAGACAGAAACTGAAAATAACTTCTTTCATATCCAAAGGACAAAATTATAGGCCTTTATTATTATTTTTATATTTAAGGATCTGTGCTACAGTCAAGACGTTTCTGTCTAGGAAAAAGATTTCTGATAAGGATAATATTTTGAGATTTTAGAATAAAAAATAGCCTTACATTGCTTAAGGATTGAAAGGTCTTGTGAATGAAAATATATTTTCTCAAAAAACTCAAACCAAATTTCCACTACAGATGTAGCAAACAATTATAAGGTACTAGTAAATAAAATTATATGATATCTGTTTCTTAAATGTTGATAGGTTAGATTATCTGTAATTTGTGAAAAATGAAGTAAAAGAAGCGATTAGTAACATTTTTTTCTTACAAAATAATGGACTCTTTGATAGCAATTATGCAATAAAGGCATGCTATTTTTATATGAATATTTGAACATGGGTTTGCAAGGAGATTTAATGACAGCTGACTATTTATCTATGATCTTGTGATGCCCTCATGCTGCCATTGCTGTCATTGCTGGCATTGCTTTACATTTCCCCAGAATTACTATAATCATAATTCATGCTTAGTATTGCTAGATATATTTGTTCAGTGTGCAACTTAAATTACTTTATAGCCAGGATTTTTATATCTATGGTGTTTTGAAAGGGCTTAGAGAGTCTCTTAATGGACTTTATGATCATGTCATACTGGGCAAATCCTAGACAAATATTATTTTGGATGTATCTTTTATATTTATTAAGAGGAGATTACATTCCATAAAAAGCTTGATGCTTATCTCAGTCTGACAGATTTCTTTGTTTCAGAGTTCTCTGGAGATAGAGGATGAATCTAGTAATGTCTGAATAAACTTACTGAAAATATAATATTTCATTTATATTGTTTTTCAGAGAGGAATTTTTCTGAGCTGAATACAATCCATTGCAAACCACTTTACTGCAGGTATAATAACATGAGCACTCTCTTCTAAGCTGCCTTTTTGAGAACAGAGGTATTTAAATGATAGATCATTAATTTTTTCCTATAGCATTATAATTATTTTTTATTTCTCCCTCTTTGTTATTGGAAGAGGCAATATCCTCACAGGAGGATGTTCCATAGAGAAATTCCTAGTCAATGTGCAAGAAAAATATTCTTTTGTCTTAACTTACATAGTAAAAAAAAAACCCACTGACTTTCTGGTAAGAGAGGTTCTCATAATGCTATCCTGCTACAGTTATTTGACTTTGGTATTGCAGTTAATCTATTATGGATTGCATGCATGTTGGGAACCTTTTTATCTCAGAAGATATTTGTAGCTTTTCTTTATTCTCTTTGAGTTTGCTGACTAGTGGAAAGGATCTGATTGGAGCAACCTTTAGAACAGTTTTCAGCCAATGGATTTGGAATAAGATGACCTTTAGTAGTACAGGACAAAAGGAGCATGAACAACTGAGGAGTCACATTTCCTGAATGTATAAAATTCTAAAACAAGTCTTCTTCAGTGTTTATAACAAAAACATGTATCCACAATATATTTTAAGAAGTGGCTCAGGAAGGTCTTTAAGCTTGGGTAGCATCTAAATGATCTTGGCAAAATCTCAGTCTCAAGCATATTTATTAATTGAATTTTGGTGTAGAACAGCAGAAAATTTTGGGCCTGCTTCACTTCTCGCCAAGATGTAAATGAGCTTAATTGAGCCACCAATGCTTAGTCTTTTGGGTGAAAAGCCTTTTCTTGATATCCAATCTAAACCTTCCCTGATTCAGCATCAGACCATTCCCTTGAAACTGAAGAGATGGATGCCTGCCCCTCCACTTCCCTTCTTGAAGATATTGAAGACTGCAATGAGGTCTCCCCTCAGTCTCTTCTTTTCCAGGCTGAACAGATCAAATAACCTTAGCCCCTCCTCATATAGGTTCACCTCTAGACCTTTCACCATCCTCCTTGTCCTTATTTGGATGCTCTGTAATGGCTTAATATCTTTCTTTTATTGTAGCACCCAAAATTGCACACAAAATACAAGGTGAAGCTGCCGCAGTGCAGAGAAAAGCAGGACAATCCCCTCCGTTGCCCAGCTGGCGATGTTGTGTCTGATGCGCCACAGGACAGGGTTGACTCTGCCGGCTGCCAGGGCACTGCTGGCTCATGTTCAGCCTGTTACTAACGAGGACCCCCAGGTCCCTTTCCTCCATACTGCTCTCCAGCCTCTCATTCCCTGGTCTATACACACATCCTGGGTTGCTTTATCCCAGGTGCAGAATCCAGCACTTGCCCTTGTTAAATGTCATGTGGTTAGTGATTGTCCAACTCTCTGTTTTGTCATGGTCTCTCTGCAGGGCCTATCTGCCCTTGAGGGAGTCGACAGCTCCTCCCAATTAGGTGTTGTCAGCCAACTTACTTAGCATTCCCTCAAGTCTTGTGTCCAAGTCATTAATGAAGATGTTGAAGAGAACTGGGCTGATTATGAACCCCTGTAGAACCCCTTTAGATGCATGGCACCAGCTTAATGTCACCCCATTTACTGCGACCTTCTGTGCCCAACCTGTGAGTCAGTTGTTCATCTGTTGCATAACACGGTTATTCAGCTGTGCTGGACATTTTGTCCAGAAGGATACTGTGAGACACTGAATTGAAAACTTTGCAGACTTCCAAAGAGATTACATCAACTGGCTTTCCTTGATCACCTCAGTGGGTTACCCTGCTGTAGAAGGAAATCAAGACTGACAAGCAGCACTTTTGCCTCATGAAGCCATGCTGGCAGTGACCAGTGACTGCATTGTAAACCAGGTGCTTTTCCACTGGGGTACAGCTAATCTTCTTCAGAGTAGCTAGTATGGGACTATGTTTTTGTTTTGTGCTAGAAAAAATGTTGATACCATAGGGATGTTTCGGTATTGCTGGGTAGTATTTACACAGGGTCACGGCCTTTTCTGCTTCTCACACCACCTCTCACAGCAGGGAGGCTGGAGATACGTGGAAAGCTGGGAGGAGACACAGCCAGGACAACTGTCCCCAGCGGACAAAAGGGATCTATCCCAGACACATGATAACATTCTCAATATATAAAGCTGGGGAAAGAAGAAGGAGGAGAGGACATTCAAATGATGGCATTTGTCCTCCCATGTCACCATTATGTGTGATGGAGCCCGGCATTACTGGACATGGCAGAACACCTGTCTGCATATGGGAAGAAGTGAATAAATTACTTCTTTTCTTCTGTGAAGGGTTTTTGGTTTTCCTATTAAACTCTTTTTATCTCAACCTAAGAATTTTCTTCCTTTTACTCTTCTGATCCTCTCTCCCATCTCAGTGGTGGAGGAGTGATTGAGCAGCTGTGTGGTATTTAGTTGACAGTTATGGCTTAAACCATAACACAGATTTAATCTCCTACAAGTTTGTTAACTTGCAATTTCTCTGAAATTTCAAAGTGAAATACAACATTCAAAATTGCAAAGTTGTTCAATTATTCAGAATAACTCATGTTCTTGACTTTTTCCCCTCATTGTTGCTAACAGTATTTTCATCTGAGCTAGTAGTTTTTGTCCTTTTTTGTGGTCATTAAAGGAAAAATTATTTTTGGAGCCACCCTCTTCAAATAAAATGGCTACAAAAGGGGATGAAAGACTACATTCAATTGACCCCATACATGTATTCAGTGTTTACTGAAACTTCCTAGAACACCATTACATATTAAGAGATATTACTTTAAGACACTGAGACAAAATCAAGGGTCCTGTGTCCAGGTCTTTGACTCACAAGTACAAGAAAGACTTTATAATGATTTTTAATTTTTAATGTATTAAAAAGAAAAATAAAAACATTCAATCAAGAGTGGCACCTTGTAGTCTTCTTCCTTTTCCAGAATACATATTGCAGCTTTCACAGTGCAAATTAACACTTGGAATCAGGAAGAAAATTAACCTATTTAGGAAGGACAAGACCAATCAATTTATGCTGCATTTTATATGGCTGTGCTCTCTAGACATATCTATTAGATAAACTCCAAATTTAAATGAGAAATTATGTGGTATATGAATGCATGAAGGTTTTAAGCATCACTTAATTTATCAGTCTTCAATAGTTTTACCAATAAATTTAGAAAACTGTAGGATTTTATCTGTAGAAACACAGGTGAAGAGTTCCCCACCATACTGGAATAGAGCTTTTAAAAATTTGGCAATTATCAGCAATTGAATGTTGAACTCTTCTTAAAAAAAAAAAAAAAATCTAAAATAATACAAAATTTTAGGTTTTTTCATTCAGTATGTCAGCAAAGCAATACTCCATCTTCATATTATTCTTTCAGAGTTGGACTTTATCTCTGATTTCCCTTCATATTTCGGAGTTTTCTGCATGCTAAGGGATGAGGAACTAGCTTCAAATGATTGACTTTTCACATCAAAATGTTGATGTCTGATTATATGCAGCTTGATTTTACTGCAAAATGTTAAGGGGGTAACATCCATCTTACAATTTCTCTAGCTGTACAAAAGAAACCCTGAATTAAATCTTCTTGAATGCATTTCATATTTGTTTTATGATTAAATGTGTCTAGTATTGGAATTAGAAGGGAAATCTCAAAAGAAAAGTATCCAGAAAATATGTTTAACATCCTCCTCAGAACCTTGATAACTTCTGAGCAAATGTATTGCTTTTGCATGGCAAGATTTTATCAATGGGGAGGCTACTGGAGTGGCTTCTCTGAGAAGCTTCCCCCAGGTCCAATAGTGTCAATGCCAACCAGTTCCCAGACAGACCCGCTGCTGGTCAAGGTCGATCTCATCTGTGATGGTGATAGCACCTCTGGGACAACATATTTAAGAAGAAGGGAAGAAAAAAATCAAAAAAAACTGCAGTAAAACAGCACCCAGGACTGAGGAGTGAGAATATGTGAGAGAAAATTCTGCAGCCACCAAGGTCAGTGAAGAAGCAGGGTAAGAGGCTTCAGGCAGCAGAGCAGAGACTCCCCTGTAGCCCATAATGAAGTCCATAATGAAGCAGGTTGACTCTCTGCAGGCCATGGAGGCTCACATTAGAGCAAACAGCCGCCTGTAGCCTAAGAAGGATCCCATGCCACAGCAGGTGGATATGTGCTGAAAGATGTTGTGACCCTGTGGGGAACTTGAGCTGGAGCAGGCTCCTGGTGGGACCTGTGACCATGTGGAGAGGAGCCCACACAGGAGCAGATTTTCTGGCAAGATCTGTGGCCCCAAAAGGGGTTCCATGCTATAGGAGGCTGTTCCTGAAGTACTGCACCTGATGGAAAGTACCCACACCAAAGCAGTTCAGGAAACACTGCAGCCCATGAGAAGGACTAAATTGGAGAAGTTCATTAAAGAATGTATCCCATGTGTGGAACCTGGTGCTGGAACAGCAGAGCAGGGTGAGGAGAAAAGAACAGCAGAGACAGCAATGAACTGACTGTAACTCCCATTCTTTGTACATCCACGTTGACTGGGAGAAATTGGGAATGAAGCTAGCCCAGGGCTGAGGAGGGTTTTAGGATTCGGTTTTACTGCTCATTACCCTACTGTGCTTTGATTTACAATAAATTAAACTGATTTTTCCCCAATTTGAGTCTCTTTTGCCCAGGATGTTAATCAGTGAGTGATCTCTCTCCCTGTCCTTATCTTGACTCATATCTTTATTATATTTTCTTCCCCCGTGCAGCTGAGGAAGAGGAGTGGCAGAGCAGCTTGGTGAGAACCTGTCAGCCAGCCAAAGCTAACCCACCACAGCGAACCAATGTATGTTTAGGCAACATGTTGAATGTATCCTCTCCTACTGCAGAATTTAAAGTACTTTTTCCTCTACAGAAATTATCTCCAGAAAGCCCAAAGAACATTACTCTTTCAAAAATTCAGATTGAGTCCAGCTGAAAAGCCCAATATATTGATCATGAAGGAATAACATTTTTAATGCTTTTCACAAAATAGTCTCAGTATATAAAAACCCATGAATTTTTTAGCAGACATGAATCTATTTTGTCTGTGCTTTTAGCACATAAAGTTTAATCTACTCACAGTTCCAGTAGACGAGGAGCTGTTCAGTGGACCATAACCACAGACTTGAGCATGAGTTAGTGGCATTGAAGGTGAGCCAATTCATGCTTTAAGTGTAGATTATGAAGTGAGATTGGGATGGCTACATACACAATGAGTTCTGATTGGTTTAAACCCTGAAAAACCACACTACACAAACATACCTTAAAATTTTAGAGGGTTAACCTCTTTTATTCATTTTTTTTTTCTGCTACACAGCAGGAAGATTTCTGTACCAGGACTGATGTCAAATGAGTTCACCACTTAATTTGCTTTTCCTGAAAGGATCAAAATAAGAACTCGGAGCTAATAAAATGTAATGAAAATTGTTAGTATGTGTTTATAGTACATACACCATTCTCCAGATCCCACACATCGTAATAACAAACACAGCTTTTCATGGACAAATTGAGAATTGAATGAGGAATATTGTTAAGATCTTAAGGTCAAGTACTAGACTGACTATTAACAAGACATTGAAAACTTAATTTCAACTCTGTTTATTGCGATATATTCCTAAGAAAACTGGCTTAATATCTATGTTATGAATAGTGAAATACCTGTGACCGGAATCCTGTGGGATAAAAGATAGTATAGGGATTTTAGATATATTAGTTTTTCTATAATTCACATATTTAAACATCTTTTTATCTGTGCATCCCATTGCCATTCAAATGCCAAAAAGTATTATTTTCCCCCCCAGATAGCATTACCATTTCTTAAATTTAATTTGATTATGGAAATCCATAAAAATATTTTTCATAGACAGACAGATTTGGACCATCTTTTTGATTTGAAAATTATAGTCAGCCATGCAATCAGCAGATAAAAGGCCTCTAGTTATCTCTTGGAAGTTCTGTGCAACCATAATCCTAGCTGACATTTGACAGATTCTCTGTCAGATTTCCATGTTTTATCTTTCCCCTCTGAGGTTATTTTTAAAGTGTGGCTATGAAAACTCTGCACTGTATAGAAAGCTTATTTGTAACTGGCATGGTGCCACAACAACATATGGAGGTGCTGAACATATTGCAAAATTCCACAAATGTGAATCACTTATTAGAAGGAATTTTATTACACATATGACTTAGCAATGCTCTTCTTTTCACAATGTAAGGGGCTAATTTAAGTCTATATAGAAATATTATAAGCTATTAATCATCTAAAATAACTATTACATTGTGAATATTAAAATTTATTACAAACTTGATTAGGATGTGTATTGAGATCTCCATGAATATAATATATATATACAGATAAATTTACCAAAATCCCATCTATTCATTTGTGTACCAGGTAGAAATAGTCTGTCTACCTCCCTACACTGTGTTACCTTGAGGACATTAAAATTATTTAGATAACTTTCTGTTTGGTTTGAAAGATTCTCAGGCATGCATAGAAATTCTTATTCTAAGGTGATAAACATCATTTTTCTATTTAGCAGCACATTATTCTTAAGATTTTGGGTGGATAAGCCTAGGCAATTTGTCAGCTTGGCACCAAATCAGAATATTCATCTGAACTTCAAGAGACAAGCTGTTAAACTGTGTAAAACTCTGAGGGACAGAGGTTCCCCAAGTATCATACACCACTGCATTCTCCACCTTGCTGCTGTTGTAGAAGACATTGCAGGGTCTGGTATGCTGGGAAGCCAAGATAGGACTCATTGACTACACACAAATAGCAATGTAGCAGGTGCAGGTGCCCAGGTGTTGGCAGAGGTGGGGCTGAAGGGTATCCTCTGTAAGGGGAATCCCCATTCCAGACACAGGTGCTTCCAGTGCAGTGGACATATCTCAGGGCAAGGCTGAGCCCAGCAGACAAGATGGCACTTTGGCCAAATATTTAAGAAAGGGCAAATGCTGCAGGGCAGTGAGGAGAGCACTTCTGGGGATGTGGGCAGCTTAAAAGAGTTGGAAATGAAGGAGTGAATCTGAGCTCTAGAAAAGATGGGATTGAAGGTGTTTTAATCTTTTATCTTTGTTTCTCACTACTCAAATCTATTTTAATTTTCAATAAATTAAATTAAATTAAATTTCCTCCAATCAAGTCTGTTTTGCTTGTGATGGCAACTTGTAAGTGATATCCCTTTAATCTCAAGCCACAAGGTGTTTCTTATTTCTTCCTCTGTTTTTGTCCTGTGGGCAAATGGGTTAATCCTCCATGAACAGTGGAACAGATGTCTACGCTTAAACCAGTAAATTTAGTCTCCCTTCATTCTGGGACGAGACAATGAGGCACACACAAAGCATCGATATGTGTTTCACCTTATTTTAGTTACAGACTCTCCTATGAAAATTATGGAGCTTTGTTGCCTCATGGATTCATGAACTGCTTCCATATTCTACTTGTGTATCAAAGCCATATTACATGATTTATTTTAAGGCCATGTGGCCGCAAGTGCGGTTGGGCACATAAGTAAACAAGAGCAGCCAAAGCTATCATTGGTTTCAGCTGAGTATCAAGTTGCAGAATTCAGTACCAAGTGTTAGAGCCCTGGGCTCTGTACTGGGGGTTCAGCTGCTAGTGATCAAGCCAGCACTGACCTGGTGCTCCTGTGCAGCCTGGAAGCAGACTGCCATGAGGAAAGCTTTATGGGAAAATGTTGTGAGAAGACTCTTACTCCTCTCAGCTTCATTCAAGTTCAAGCCCTATCCTTGCCTACGCTATGTCGCAGAAATTCCTATGTCTGTCTATGTATTGTGTTGGTTCCAGTCTTGGTCTTGACCCACTGGCCTGATTTCTTGCCTTCATCCTCAGATCTGCCTCATTGTTCTGGACTTTTCTGGCAATCTGGGATTTTGGCTGATGGAGTTTGGTGTGGCCAGACTTGCTCAGTGACGCATGCTCAGGGTCTGTGGGACTGCATTACTTGATGAGGGTACTCTTCTTCACACCTTAGGACACCCTTGGCTCATCTACTCTCAGAGAGCAGCTCAATCTTTTTGCTCCCTGACCCTGGGAGGTGTTGCAAAGTGATTTGATGTATATGCTGTGGTCTGTGTGAGTGTTTTGAAATGCAATTTCTATATAAATTCACAATATCTGTGCTCATAAATAAACAGTGTTAGGAGCAAATCCCCAGCTCAGAGGTCTGAAGGTACATCAGGCTGGAGTCTGTGCTGCTTAGTGGATGCTTCTGCTATTGTAGATTTTTTTGGACAAAATTAAGTAAAACACAGTGAAGGAAAAAAATAGCAGTTAAATTATGGAAATAATCAAGAATACAAAGATTGATTTTGCTAGTCCTCCTATATTTAACAGCAGAAGTTTATATGTGCCTGAGACAAAGCAGATTGAGCAGCAAATGAATGGAGGTTTCTAATACATTCTACCTGTTTTCAAAACCCTTAGGACAGGAGGTCTGTGCTTAATTACAGCTGTCTGGATTACACCCTGGAGGTATAAAAATAGTAAGATTTATTCTGACTGTTGCTTGCCATTATATGTATATTGATTGTATTCAGCCAAATTAATTTCCTCTTTTCTAGTGTCATGAATGCAAATTAAATATCTTGCTTTAGCAGACACTTGGTTTAGAAGCTGATGTTTCACTGCCATGTTATAGCTATTCTGACAGAAACAGATCCCAGTGTGATACCAAAGATTTTGTTTCATATTTCAAATTAAGTAAATGGTTAGACTCAGTAAATAACAAATAAACTTTTTACTAATTTGTATTTCATTGCAATAAGCTCAACATTGTAGAATGCATTTAATATTGAATAAGTAGACTTAAATTTGAGAAAACCAGTAAATAAATAATCAACTGTAAAAACATTTAGAATTTTAATGGAAAAAGAGAATTAAATAATAATTCAGCATATATTTTTCATACAAGAAAAATATACATTGGAATATTTGAGGTTTTTCCAAGTCAGAAGCACTGGAATTTAGTGTAACCTTCAAAAAGTATAATCTGAATTAGGACATAACACTTCTATGATTTTGTTTTTAATTTATAGAATCATAGAATTATTTAAGTTGGAAAGACCTCTAAGATGAACCAGTCTAACCATTAACTTACCTCTGTCGAGTCCACTATTAAACCACATCCCTAAGTGTCACATCTAATAACTACTTGCAGGAACGGTGACACCACACCTTCCCTGGGCAACCGGTTCCAATGTTTGATAACATTTTTGGTGAAGAAATTTTCCCCAATTTCATATCTCTGTGGTCAGCTGTGGTATGTCTAGTAAGTTCCCTTTGTCACATACAATTCTTTTAGAAGATATTCCTTCTACATGAATTAGAAGCATTTATTCTATAAACATAAAAGGTTTGAAAGAATTACAGTGATCAGGGTCAACTTATTTGAGATATAATATGCATCTCACTTTTTTATTACATTATTTTAAAATATAAGAGAATCTTGTGTCAATCTTTAAATAATAAATTATCTACAAGAGATGTTAATTACAAAATTATAGGTTAAAATTTCCTCTTTTTGGCTATTCTTTTTTTGATTATTTTCTGATAATATTATTTGACTAAAAATGCCGTTTTCTCAATAACTTTGTTTTACAGTGTTTCAGCTTCAACAAAATTTTTAACAAATCTTAAGGTGAAAATTCTGGTCAAAATCAGAAACAAAAATATTATTCATGTTGCAAATGCTCTATCAGCTTAGGGATCACATACTGAAAATTACAGAAAGATATTAAAATTGTATCGTTTATAATTCAAAACCAGATCACATCCTTAGTTCCCTCATACCACATTGCAGCCACACAGTCACAAACTCTCTCGTTATTTTTTGATAAGTCTGCATCCTGCTGACAATTTTATTTTCTTTTTGTTTTCTAAAATGAAAGAAAATAAGACAGAGAGGGTAAAAGTCCTGAGGTTTTCTCTGTAATTAGCAAAGGATGAGAAGATATTCTATATACAGTGCACTTAAATTAGATGCCAACTCCAAGTATCTCTTTGGAGGAATCAATCTTTCTGCATTGCCTATATGAGAATCAATGTAGACTAGCCTTCTAATTTAGGTATATATATTTGGGATTCATCTGCCCTACTTTAGGTACCTAAAAGTCGTACAAGTCTTAATTAGTCGCTCTGGTCTCACTTTGTAATAACCTCCAAAGACAATACACTGCATAAGAAAGGGCAGATGAGCCGATATCTGGGAGAGATACCAGCATCTTTTTACAAGCTATAGAAGGAGTTTTGGGTTATCAAACCATGATAACCTTAATTCTGTTGCTCATTGGAAGGATATTTATCCCACTGAGAAGCTCTAGGGCATCTGGGGCATCGATGAAGAGTTAATAAAGACTGTATAGGAAACCCATTCTCTTCCAGACAACCAAAGAGCTGACTGGCAGAACAATAATCTGCTAAACATGTAATGGCACTCTGAAAGTGTTTCGTGGTCTAGACGACCTTTGAAAGTCCCTTCCAAATAAAGCTGTTCCATGAATCTGTGATTGCATGTCCAGAATCATCCTTACAATTGAATTCTAACCCAGATTTAGACAATTTAATTTAGCTTTTCACATATCAATGGGTGTTTTCTACTCAGGAAGTGCTGGTTCTTTTGAAATGTCAGTAAGAAACTAAGAAGTAATCAAGGCTCATCATAAGTTTTATTACATGAAGGATGGAAAGTATAAAAAGTTGATACCAATCTTCTGCCCCTTCTGATGTGAGGAACCCCAGGTGCAGCAGCACTGCTGAGCCCACCTTCATTGAATACACAACATATTACACAGAATTCCTGTCTGTGGTGAGGTTCACCAGCACGATGTTCTGTTTCTCAATACAGATTCATCAATCAATGGTAGCATAAGATCTGAAGAATATCTTAGCATATTCTAACATCCTAACCTCATTAATGATATTGCAGCCCCTGAAGAGTTGCATAAAATATTTCCAGTGGACAAGAAAATGCAGTATCCATTTTCAGTTAAATGCACATTGAAAGCAGGAATGTTGACAACATATTGATTATGTGTACTTTGACTAATTATTCTATTATTTAGATATACCTTAATTAAACAGCAGTCACATGGCAACTGTGATGTGTTTTCATATTCCTAAATGATCATAGGTGGTGTCTACATGTGAATTATGTGTATGAATTTCCAGTATAGGCAGTAGACTTCTGGGACTTAATTCACTTATCTAATGAAATATTGTAAGTGCCATTTGAGTTGTAGACTATCTTCACTGGCCTCCAGCTCCATTTTCATGGAGGTGTGGATCTCTCATCTGTTTTCTCAGATAGTCTAAAGCAACTTCAAATAACACTAGGGGCAGTTTTTAGGCAGCATTTACAGACTTACAGTCAGTGCAAGGCAAAAAATGAATTCATCACAACCAGACACTGTGGTTTAGGTTTGTTTGTCTGTACATCAGTGTAGCCATTGTTTCTGCCCTAAGATACCTGAAAGATACTCACTTAAGTGATACAGGCCCTACAAGACACCTGGAGTGATGTTCTGGAGCAGATGGAAACTCATAAAAATAACTAGGATATCTCAAGGATTCCCCCTTTTAGGCAAATTAATCAAACATTGTGTCATGGTTTGGTACGGAAGAGGTTTTTTTGCGCAAAAGTCCTTCTAGTTCTGATCAGAACCAATCAATTGTCTGGCTTGATTATTGGCAAGTTTTAAGCCACTGAGGAGTTTGACACGCCTCTGCGAATCACATTTTAAGATAGACAGAGCCCGGGAAAGCTCTCTGGACTTCCGGCCATCAAGGAGGCAACTTGGGCCCCCGGGCCCTGCTCGGCCTGGCCCGACCCAGGAGGCAGCCGCCCCCTCCTTGGGCCTGTTCCATCTGGGCCCCCCCCAGCCCTGCCCCATGCAGGTAGAGCTGGGCTGGCAGCGGCCCCCCTTCACCGCCACGGCAGAGCTCAGCTCCAACTCCCCCAGCAGAGATCATGGGACCGAGAGAGATAAGAGAAGTTCCAGCCAGGCCGGGTGAGATTAACGCTCTTAGTGCTGTTAAGGTTTCTTCAGAACAGATGGGCCTGAAAATGCTGATCCTCTCCCAGAGAGAAAGGTGGAAGGACATGAAGAGACACCCTAAGGTGTAAGTCAGTAAAGACGGAAGGGCTGAAACCCTGAGAGAAAAGAAAGAGGAGATGCTTCAAACCTGGAAGCTGAAATTCTGTTGCAGAAACCCTTTGGGGATGAACTGGACTATTGGAGTCCTTGCTGTAATTTCATAGAGCATCGGAGGGGGTAGAGCAATTGGGAGCTAAGGTGACTCTGTGTTATTTTTTTTCCTTTTATTCTTTTGGCTCCAGAGTGTTTGAACTCAGTTTACCTTCACCTGGAAGGGTGTGCTGTACACCTGAAGTTGATTCTGCCTAGTGGGTGGGGGGCATGGTCCCACCTTTTGATGTGGACTGATCCACTGATTGAACCGACCGTACAAAGGAACCAAGAGGGGTCAGTGCGAAGATGACCCCAGTTCCTAGAGATGAAGATTGCTCCTAGAGATGAGAAAAGAAGACCTTGCTTCTGAACGGCTCAGCCTTAAATTGACATCCCGTGTTAGCTCAAATTGAAACTCTCGAAAAGCAGCTGTGGGAAAAGCAGTGATTCGAGGTTAGGGACTTTTTCACTGCAAGAAGAAACCTCCTGGGCAGCTGTTTTGTTGTGATATTGAACCCATAAGAGAGTTGTCTATAGTGGGAATGTTTCCTTAGGGCCAGCAAGAAAGACTCAGAGACTCCTATCTCTTTATGTGAACTGAAAAGATCATAAAGGTGGTAAACTGACTGAAATCTCAAGGGCTGTTTCTACATTATCAGCATGAAAAAGTGAGGGGAAGAAAAGTGTTCTAAGGGTTTAGTCTGATTCTAACTTTTGTTTCCTTCTTTTAGGTCTGCTAATAAACTTCTTAGAGTCTTTTAAGTCTGTGCCTGCTTTATTTTCTCCTAATTCTTATGTCATAGAGGTAAAATAAGTAAGAGATGATCTGAACTAAACCACTGCACATTGTCTATTTTAGAATCATCAGAATTACTTTTTAGACTCCACTAATGGATGCTCATTCACTTTATTGAGAGCTTACATACCTAAATCACAGTAGGTACATAAAAAAACACACCTGTACGGAGACACTTCAGTTTATTGAATGGGAACAGAATTCTCTCTGTCAGTCTAAAGCTGAGTGTATTTGGTCTGGCTGAGATGGAGTTAAACTTCCCCACAGCAGACCTCGTAGTGCTGTGCTTTGCATTGGTGGTTGGGAAGGCTTTGGTAACATCCCAGTGCTTTGGCTACTGCTGTACAGCACTGGCACAGCATCATCACTGTCTCTACAACATTCCCCATTATCCCACACTGTAGAGAAGATCTTGGGAGGGGAAAGAGCTGCCACAGCTGACTCAAACTGACCAAAGGGATGTTCTGGACTATATAGTGTCTGCTCGACAATCAAATCTAAGAAATAGGATGAAAATGATGAGGAGACTTTTTCCATGTTACTTTCTTCCCTCCCCATCCTGCTGAGGGTGGTAGTAATAGAAAAACTTGGTGCATACCTGACATCCGGCCAAGGTCATCCCACCAAGCGAGTCCCATCCATGTTTGTATATCAGGCAATGTGAATATATCCCACTGATTTTAGATCTCTTGTATTCAACATCCTCTATTTTATATAGAAAATTCTATATCCATAACACTAGGCACCTGAACCTGATGGAACCACATTCTAAATAACTGGTCTCCAAAGCTGCTAATTTAATATTTCAGGGTTTGAGGATGGAGATGGACATTCAAGTTTTTGTTTCTTGTGGTAGAGAAAGAAAAAAAAAAAAACTAAAAATTTCACTAATTGTCTCTGATCTAGTTCTAAACAAAATAATTATTAATGATATTAAAGCCAAAATATTGTCAGAGATTTGTATAATTTCCTGTCTGCACAACCAAAACATTTGGCAAAATTTCTTCTACCCTATAGTTTCTTCTCTGATTTCCAGTGTAGGTTGCATTCTCTATAACAGACTTCAGAAAAGGACACCCATGGACAGCTAAAATTTCTGTGTAAATGTCTACCACCTTAGCATCCAATTGTCATTGGAATTAGGTTCATATAAAGGATTTGTGCCCCACATAATCATTCAGTGAAAGCTGTTCCCCTTAGTTGGTTCTGTCTGCAGTGTGAATGGTACAGTATGGCAGAATGACAGAGCGGAAAATTGGGTGTTACACCTTCATGCATCTTCTACCCAGCAAGACTTATCAGAACTTGACGTCATGTTTTAATACAGCATTTACATACTTAGTTAATTTTAAATCCCAGCAGATTGGTTGAGACCTTAGACTTTATTCAAAATATCTGTCTGCTTGTTTGATTTCTTTCTCCCCAAAACAAGACTCAGACAAGTTTGATTGACAGGGCAGCAAAATATTCCTATGGTCATTATCTGGATTTTCTTCAGCATCAGAAACAAAAATTAAAGTCACAAGAATGTTGGCTTTTTCAGTGAAGCCCAAGACAGAAACCTTGAGCATCTTTATAGGCTGAAACACTGTGGCCAGGAATACAAGTCAGAGGACTACAGAGAAAGAAGGTAAAAGACAGCTTTAACCTTGTATGACTAAGTATCTTAATTGGAAAAAATAAGGTTGGTTTTCCTACCTATATTTTGATTTTACTAATTGTTTTAGTTTTTGTAAGACATAACATAGTAATGTAAAATTCCTAAACTCTCCTAGAAGCAAAGGCTGTTAGCTGGCCTCCTGTTACAGTATAGAAGAACATCTGATCACTGTAATGCAGTATTACACTCCTTCTGACTCACTCTCCTTATAGAACAGCAAGAAAATTTTCTCTTTTAGAATACTGGAAATTTACAATAATGTAAACAAGATTTTTTTTACTAAAATTATGATACAGAATATTAGTGGGTATTTAATATATTTTATGAAGGGTAAATTATCATAATTCACTCTTGAAATGTGATTTTACTTACATATAGTGCACTGAGATAACTTCTCAAATTTTGGAACATTTATTTGCAGATAAAGGTAAATGCCATTTAATTTCATATGAAAACTTATAGTCAAAGCCAGCTCTTAGAAACCACCTACAATTTTATTTTGTGTTATTTACATCTGTTAAAAAAATGTTTTAGTAGTACTTTCTAATTTGCATCTCAATAAATGAACTAGGGTTAGACAGTATCTTATTTAAAATCATATGTTTTGAGAAGAATTTATTGCTGAAGAAAATCTACTAGGTGTAAGTAAAACACAGGTTTTGGGAGAACAAAATTTGCAGTTTTTCAGGGCTGTCTATTTAACCCCAAAAACATCGCAAAGATAATACAGAATAAAATTTTATATCTATAGAGATAAACACACACATATTGTCTGTATCTATATTATAGTCCATCAAATTTTAGCACTGCTTCTTTGCTAGCAAACATCAGTTCCAGATATCATGGATCTATGTAAGACAAACTCTTTATGTGCTGAGATTGTCAAGTTTTCAGTTGATCATTATCTTTCAGCCTTACAAAACATCACCAATGATTAACCTGTAGCAACATAACATGATTACCATGACGTTTTTGGTCTCTTAAGACAGTTGCAACTGTCTTTTCTGATGATTTTACTTTTTTTTTTATTTATTTAAATTTGTAACTCTTAGTCTACCAGTATTTTCTTTTGTTAAACCCTTTTAAAATTTTCTTTTTTTTTTTTCCTTTCTGAAAAGTTAAGTGTACTAGCTGTGGTAGATGTATTGAAATTTTGCACCTAAGGCACACTGTTAAAAAGAAGATCCATTTGATTATTCACCAGTGTCAAATATTCCTTTTCCATTTTTGGCTATTCAGAACTGACAGGTGCAGGAGCGTGATTCTAAACTGATTTCACCTTTCCAACATACATGGCAGTGTATCCTGTTTCATTCCACTCATCTGATGGGATATCTTATGGAACTCTACAAATTGTTAAAGAACTGGGATGAACTTACATTAACATCTGTCCGTGTTATTGCAGACTTTAAAAAAGAAACAGTTGCTGACCAAGTTACCTTATACATGAAAGTTACTGTCAGACAAGCTGTGCGTGAAGTGTCATCATAAATGACAGTGGAAAGGGTTCACTATCAAAATACTTTTGAAAGGAAGTAATACTAAATAAGACAAAATTGCCTCTCCTCATGTACAAATTACTCGCTTGCATTTGCAATGCTGCTCATTTTCCGTGATAGATGTACTATGCTTACACTTTATTTCCTTTTGTTTTCATACTCAATCCCTGTTAAACATCAAGATAAGTGTAATCATTTTAGAGTGGTTTTCTTCTCTTTCAAGTACTGAAAACCAGGATTCCATTAGAGTACACATATCCTTGATTATATCAAATACAGATGGATAAAGAAAAATATCAAATCAATAAGAGTTAAAAAATGAGACTTGAAAAATTTCAGTAAAAAATCTAATTCAACATTGTGACATCTGACATGAGATGTGATGATATTGATATTGAACATTTTGAAAATGAGAAATGATCATTCAATATATCTTAGTGGTGAAGAAAGTAAATGTTGAGCATCATGATGAAAACCAATACAGTAAGAATATGTACCAATAAGGAAGAATCTTCAGAATACTTATTATAAGTCTTTCTGGAAAGTTCTCATTCTGCCACTGATAGTAAAAAAAAAAAAAAAAAAATCAGTAAACTAAACATTTCATAGATATTTTGGGTGAAATTAAGGAGAAAGTTTTCATAAGACCTCAATAAACTAATCATTACAAATAGGATTGCAGTGAAGAAATACTTTAGTGTTTTGCTGAGTGATATCTGCTTTTGAGCCTACGGCAGATTTAAGCCATGGGAGAGCTTGACATATGTGACAGCATGCCATTTAGAAGTGTTGTGTCCTGGGTTGCAATGTAAAATGTACCCAATAGTCTGTATTCTGTCACCATCTTCATAAACTGTTAAAACTGGTGGGACAGTGTCCCCCACCTCCCTCATGACTCATCCCTGATAAGCTCATGAGGCTATCTTCTGTTAATGGGCCAGCTGTTGACACCAGGTGAGGCAGAGTCCTTTATCTCTCCTATACTATCTCCTGTTAATGGGCCATCACCGCATGACTGATAAGACTCTATCACCCATTGTGAGATGCTCCGCCCAGAGGGAGGAACCAAGCCTTCCAGCCTGGATATAAGGGAAGATTTTGAACACCACAGGGAGCCTTTCCACTGGATTCTCAGAGGAAGACCAGACCCTTCTACATCGCCACTGGACCTTCAGAGGCAGACGAGACCTTCTCTACAGAGCCACTGCTTCAACGGAACCATCACTTCAGGAGGACTGCAGCCACCATTTAAATTGCACTGCTGCTGACCCCCTGACTGTCAGGGGGTCAGGTTTGTACTCTGACTCTGTCAGTGGGTTGTGGGTTTTGGGGTTTTTTTTTTTGTACTATTACATTTATTTTATTTCTTTCTTATTAAATTGTATTTCTGACTTGAAGTCCCTCACTAGTTTGCTTTAAAACTAGCACATGTTGCCTGGATGTTATCCCTGGGGAAGGCTTCGTTTGGCTCTAGTGGTGTAAGGAAATGTTGAGAAATTCAGGTTACAAATTGAGCAATCCCCAGCTGTGTTATATACATTTGCGTCTGAGCCTATTACCACTCTTCCATTCATGTATGATGAAACTGTGTCTGCTGTCATTCTGCTGAAGTCATTAAATATTCCTAGCATTGTGCAGTGATATTGCTAATTGAGAAAAACACCATTAAATGCATTTTATTTTCATTTCAGTAGACCACAGTGACAATTACAGTGGAGCTAGGGTTCATGCCTCTGGCACATAATCACAATTTCTCCAACTTCCAAGCTTGCTGTCATTTGATATGCTTGATTCTGTATCATGATCTTAAACATAGCCCATAGGAACTAAAATTATGAGAAAACTCTAGACACCACCTCCTATCACCATGAATCTTGACAATGAGATGGCTGTAATTTGAAAATTTTATAGGACATGTTTAAAGCACTACAAACAACATTCAGCTCTTAATCTGTTCTAAATACAGATACTGTTATACAGTGGCAAGAACTGTCTAAAGGCACTGGCTTTGTCAAGAGTTGTGAGATGGAGAAGAAATATTTAAAACTACTCTGAAAAAATATAAGCACACTTAATTCATGGATGAGGAGCTTCCCCTCCTAAAAACAGTAAAATAAAATAAAGAAGGATAAAGATTTTTCCTTCCTCTTATGTGGCGAAACCTGGGAATATAGCATATATTTCTCTGCTCCTATCCCTGTATCATAGTCATTCCTATGTGATGTGGGATACTGTGCACACAGTCTGTGGATTCAAAATGTCTGCTCTAGCCTTTCAGCTATACTACTATCTAATAGCTTAGATATCTAAAGGAAAGACTCGCTAAAATCTCACCTTTTGCTTTCAGTTATTTGGAGGCAAGACAGCTATCTGGCATCCCTAATACTGTGAGAAGTGAGGGTTCAGACTACCTTCTGTGTTTTGCCACTGGTAAGATACTCACTGAAGGCATTTTTGTGAGTTTGGAGTGAAGATTAGATTAATTTCCATTCTAGTGTTAAGACTGCATTTATGTTTATTTCGTAGGATAAGTATAGCCTGAGTGTTAGGTCCTCATTGTGAGCAGCCATATCTGAACTGCCCAAAAAAGGGGAAGATACAGATAGAGAAACAAAAAGGTCCCAGTGAAAGGAAAAGACAGAAGCAAGAACTAGAAAAAGAACAAAGTTATTGAATACTGAAGCAGCTTGAGTCTTAGAAAACCCGGAAAAGCAGAACACTTGAAAGTTCATACATAACATGATGTTTTATGTTCCAAGAGTCAAGAAGCTACTAACTGCTTTTTAACAAAGGGAAGTACTCACAGCTCCATCACCTGTTTACTTGGTTGAAACCTTTGCTGGTCTGGGCAGTAAGCAGTGCAACACTTGTCCTCTGAGGGACAGTGGGACCAGGAAGGAAATGAGTGTGCTTATGTGTCAGTGCAGTATTTACAACACTGTTTGCCTTCAAGGTTTTAGTTACCATTTCACTGTGTTCACAAAGTCAAAGAAGAGCCCAAAAGGACCTATAGAAGCCAACAGATAGCACATATCTGAATAGTGACTAGCCCAGAATCAGGGAAAGTTAGTAGCATCTATTTTCATTCGTTCTTAAAGTGAAAATATTAGCAGCATGCAAGTGGTTTTGCATGTATCAACTCAACATTTATTTTTTAATTCAAGATCACATGTTTTAGTTCAGGTAATTTATGTTTTAATTTAGCTTCAACATGCTGAAGAACAAGCATTGTTGTTATATGCACTGTATAGGTTTTGCATTAACCACCTAATCAGGAAATCAGAATCAAACATAAGTATTCTGATTTGTTAAATGTAAAGAATCTCTGCATTGTCACTAGGGTCAATCAGTTGTGCGGTTCTTAATGAACACTTCTGCTGCAGAATTTAAACTTTCCACATCTAGCTCAGTAGACAGATTTTACATAATAAATACAATTTCTGTCACCTCATAATTATATTTTTCTGCCATTTTAAAACCAAGAATATGGACACTCTTCCTTAGAATTTATTTTGCATAGAAATGGATCTTTCTCTCTCTCTAGAACAGAAGCTTCAGTTAAAACATTTTCATTTAATTAAAAAGAAAATTCCAAATGATAAAATAAAACTTTTTTTTTCCTTTACAAAAATAGACATCGTAGTAGACCTTTTTTAGTGAAATGTTTGTTTCCACTTTACTTAGACCTAATCTCCAATACTTTTTACAATTTTCATCTTATTGTTAGAGCATTCTAGATTGTTCAGAATTTAAAAACAATCTTAGAGTGAAATACTATTTTCCAAAAAAAAATATACATTGTAAAAAATTCAATTGATGTTTATTTTTAAAAATTATTTTGGTATGATTAGCAGTAATATTTCTTCCATGTTTATTGTACCAAATGTCAAAGTATTACGTATCAAATATTACCTGATATGTAACTTGTTATTAGTCAAAATATTCAATGACCAAAAAATGAGAAGTTAGTAGATTAAAATCAGCAAAATTGCAGATGGTGTTTGAAATAATTAAGTAACTTAAAATGCTAGACTCTGTGTAATATGAGAAAATACAGTTGTTTAGAAACCACTAGACATTGTGTTGTCTGTATGCATCAAGGGCTTGGTGATGTCAGTGAGGGGGTGGGATCTGTGCTGGGCTCAGCCTGTTCCAGTCAGCTCCAACAGACACACTGCAGGACATGGCTGAGCCCCACAGGCAGGATGCTGGCACCTGCTTGGAAATGTATTCAAGAAAAAGCAAAATGCTGCCTGGTAAAGTGAGGAAAAAGACTGTGACAAACAAGCCTGCAGACACCAAGATCAGTGAAGGAGGAGGGGAAGGAGGTGCTCCAGGTAATTGAGCAGGGACTCTCCTGCAGCTCCTGGAAGACAACCGTGGAGGGATTGGTATTTTCATGCAGCCTGGGGAGAGGACCACACCGAAGCAAATATTCACACTGCAGCCTGTGGTGGACTCCCTGTAGGAACAGGTGGATATTCCTGGGAGAAGTGCAGCCTATGGATGATGGCAATATGTATGAATGTGCTAAGATGGTTCCATGCTACTGAGGTTGATGGAAAGTAGGAACTTTCTTCAGTAGCTGGAAGTGTTACCTGGTTATGAATTTTCCCTGCTGAGATTTTATTTTCACTGAAATACCTGTGTGTGGTGTTTCAGCAACTTAACACCGGTAGCCAATTAGGATATGTTTATATGGTTACTTGCATATCAGTAAATCCATGACAGCAGAATACAGATCCTGAACAATTAATACTCTAGACAAGTAACCAACATAGTGCAACATAACAGTGTATCCGCTCTGCACCACATCTCTGTGCCTTGACAGTTGTGACATATCACTGCCACACATCTTTTTCACTGGGTGATAATTCTGACATCTATGTTACAAAAGATGTTCAGCAAAATGAAAAAAAAAAAAAAAAAAAAAAGAAGAAGGCAGAGAATTTTCAGTCAACTAAAGCTACCAGAATAACAGATAGGGTTTTAACAACTGCCTGTGAAGCCAAGCAAGACCCAAAATATGTAAGGTTGTAGTTAAATGTGACAATCTGGGGCTGCACGGTGAGAATTGCAAGTGTCCAATGTTCAGCAAACTACAAACAATATCTATCGGCAAGGCAAAATCTTTACACACAAATTTTTAGAGGTTTTAAATTTTTTTACAATTATTTTTTCCCTTTGACTTTTCATAAAAGAGCAACCCTAAATATATTCTCTCTGCTCTGGAAAAGGACAATGAATCTCATCTCAGAAAGGCCTACATAAGCCCTTGCTCCTGCTACTCCATCTCTTTCAGTATTTTCTACTACACTACCAAGAATTCTACATGGAAAAGTTGATGCATTGACAGTATGAATTTAAATTAATAAAACCAACTTGCATAAAATAACCAGCCAGAGGAATAGAAAAACCTTCTTAAACAACAGAAATATATTCTCATATTCTTGTACTAAGGAAAAAAATGTTTCCATTAGATCATCAAAGAGCATTCTCCCAGAAAACATATTCTTATTATCCATTATTTCACTACATCTATAAACTATCATGGTTTTAAATTAAAGATTGCCAGGAATATGTACACAGACTATGGGGTAGTTGCTTTTCTTTCAGTTGTCTTGCAGTTCTTCAATGGATTTTGGTTAACATAAAAAACAGAAAAATATTTGGGCGGCTTACTCCTGATACTTTTTATCCTCAAACTAAAGGGATGAGGAAATTTTAGATAACTGAGATGATGATTTAGAATAGAAGGTGTTTCATAAACACAAATGATAGTGTTGCTATTACTGTACTGTTAATAAAGGCAACCTGAAGTCAAGGTATGGAATCTTGAGTGTCATTTCATTAGATTCATATGAGGCATTTTTAAGCTTATGGTGAACTCACAGTCCATAAAAATAATACTGTGCAGTGAAGTGGGTGACATAGAAGAAAAAAATTACAGACACAAATGTTAAATTTTTAGTAATATAAAATTTCTTTTAATTAAGAGATCTGCAAACTAGTTTCCTAGCAAGTAAAACTTTCAAACTTTAAAGACAACATATTTTCATAGTATTCATCTAGAAAATAAATGAAATTTTAGTGCACCATTTAAATTACTTTTTTTTCTGTTGCTTTCTAAGCATCTTGAAAAGTTTCCAGCATGAAATTAGATCATGTGATGTCTGCTAACTAATTCTCATTTTTATATGCTGTGATTAAAAATAATTAGAGATTAATAATGCATATATTTGGCAATTCTTTCTGTAAACAGCTTAAACTTTGTCTCAGTCTTCTTTTGTGGAAAATGGCAGCACAAGTTTAAGCCCTGAAAGCTGAAAGGAAAGAAAATTGTCACAGGGAGTGTGTAGGGTGTGGTTGGTTGCGCTGTAATTTGTCCTTTTGTTGGTAGTAGTTCAAGGGGGAAAGGATTTTGTTTTGTTTTGTTTTGTTTTCCAATTAAAAGAGTCTTTCTGGTATGTTTTTAAAGACTAAATGTTGTAATTGGGGAATCTTTACAACAAGTATGAGACAGCGATGAACTTGGAAGGAAAGATGAAGCGATATTTCTGTAGATGTTCAGAGATGATTTATTCCTCCAGCCGCATGACTGGAGTTCCCAGACAGACTCCAGTCATGGGACCCTGCTCTCTTCCCGGGCTCTGGACACTCCAAACCACCCAATCAGGAACAGGTATGGGGCACACGTGACATGGGAGCAGGGACAGGGACAGACACGTACCCTGCAGGGTCCCTTCCCCCGGAACCCCAGGGAGAGGCACCTCCACAACTAAAGGATTAAAGTCTAGTAATGCAAATTTTGTCCAATGGCACATACATAAAATTTCTAATAGCTTAGCTACCAGAGGGAGTCATTGTTCTTGATTTTTTTCTCATCAATACCTCACATACCTAAATAATTTTCTTGTCATTTATTGAGATTTAACAGAGGAATGTTAGCAAGCAAAAACCTTGAATCTGTTCTCTCTGGGCTCAATTAACTCTATCAAGTTAGCAGAGCAAGGAGCAGCACTTTACACCGAGAGAACTGTCTGAAATGGACTGTGCTCTAAGGTCACGAGTCATCTCCTGTTCAATTCTTGTTCTATAAAGAAGTCTTTTCAACTTTTCATGCAGCTGCTTATGCATTGCTGTCATGTGCTCACTTTGTGATAGGGAACAGAAATCAAATGAAGAGAAGCCAGGTCTCTCATATTCTTCTTTATCTGGTTCTTGCACACATGCGAGTAGGCTATGATTAAAAGAGACTCTCCAGGTTCCCTCCCATAATAGCATTCACAGTTGGATGAAGTACTAGCAGGAGACTTACATATGTAGTTGAATTTATGCATAAAATTATCCTATTACTTTTTTTTTTTTTATTTGATGCTGTGTTATAAGAAACTGTAAACCTTTCTCAAGTAATTTTGTTCATACCATTCCATTTTATAAAAATCCTTAACTTCCCTCCTCAAGTACATTCTCTCTAAGCTAAAAATTTATTAAAAATTTCCTCACAAGAAATTTGTCATAAGACTGACAGTTGCTAGCATATTTCCGTGTGTGTTTCATGTGGTAATATTGAAAGTTCAACGTTAACTTAAATACTCACTGGAATAAATGAATACATGAATTGAAAAGAATCATCAATTTCAGTGGTTTTAACATGCTTTTGGAAGTCTTTGATTTATTTTAAAAAATATTTGGTATTCTCTGTAATCTTTGATAAGAACAGTAGGATACTGAAGTTTGATTCAGGGTACTTGATTTCTATTTTTAGCTCACCTGCTCCAAGATTGACCTTGGGCAAGTCATCTCAAATTTCTTAAGATTCAGTTTTTGCTTATAACTCTTTAATCTCCTAGTCTTTTTAGACAATAAGCAATTGTTTCAGGGCAGAAACTGTACCTTATTGAAAGTAAAATAAGTGGAGTTGCAGGTATTCAGACTGTTTATGGTGTTTAGACTATTATACACCTAAGTATACATGTCTGAATTGCTTTCTCTAAATTTATTTCTTTACATGATATTTGGAGCCTTAGAATCAATTTTTCTTTTGTGAGATAAAGACTTTTCATTAAACAATTGAAATGGTTAAAATTGTTTATCCATAAGAAAGCTACCAAGTCTATCTCTCATTTAATGTTTAGATGTATTTCATATTTTCAGTATCAACTCAAAATGGAAAGGTGTCAAAATTTGGTTAATCCGCACTCAAATGCAACATGGGTGAGTTATCACTCTTCGTTCTTCAGATGACACTGTGACATAAGTATCACTCTGCAAATCCTAAGAAACTGATATAGTGGTGAACAAAGAAGAAACCTGTCAGAAAATGTTTGGTGTGTTCTATAATGCAGAGTTGAAAGTCCTTGAGAGGTATTTGGTTGGAAAGATCTCAAACACCTTAATAAAACACGCAAGCAAAAATTTTATTGCAACAATGTGAACTTTATACATTGACTTACCACTTAAAAAACAAGAAGTAGATGAGATTTCATAACAACTCCAAGTAGATGGGGTAGGATGAAGTGCTTAAGTTTCTTATTTAAGAATTGTAGACTTGTGGCTGGAAGCATGTCCTGTAAATAACTGTGGTAACAAATAATACAAATAACATCTGTGCTTACACTAACTCAGGAAAAAAAACTTTACAAGGACCATCAATCTTCTTGCTTTAGGGCGCGAGCTGATCACCAGCTGACATCCACAAGCAATCCCTCTCATGGTGTTTTATCACACAGTAAAGTAGATTACGAGCTTTTGTGACTTTGGAGAAGGAACAAACATTGAGCACAGGCACAGATAAAATACAGGACTACGAAGACCATTGCTCCAACTCAAGATTACAATACTTGTAAAAAAATGTTCCAACTTTATTGACAATTTAAGATTGATCAAATATTAGGCTACCCAGTGAAACTAATTAACTAATCATTCTGTAAGAAAAAATGTTTTTTTTTAAATGAAAATTCAAGGCAAACATTAAAAAAAAGTATTTAGCAACACTTGAATTTAAATCATACAGGAGACATTCATGTAATTAGGATAATATCAGGTAATTAAATAGATCATTAAAAGACATTCTTCCTTAGATGACAATCCCAGAAAAGTAATAGTAGCATTTCTCCTTGAAAAGAGTTTAAGTTGTATATATTCTCTCAGTCAAATTAAAAACTTCAATTCACATGAAAAAAATAGAGAATGGGTGAGTTTTCTTTATGTGATAGAAATTGGAACTTTTTTATCCTATCCACTACATCGTTTGGGGAAAATTAGAAAAAAAAAAAAAAAAAAGATTTTTTGGGGTTTTTTTTGTTTTTTTTTTTTTTGGTTTGTTTTTTTTTTTTTTGGCTTTATGTTATTTGGTTTTTCAGACGTGCTTTTATAGCTTAAAAAATTCCTATAACTGCAATGTATTTTTTACATAGGTAAAGAACCATGTATTTCCAGAGGTCAAGCTTTATTACTACTAATGGAAAGAGATGTGGCTTCCTAAATGTTTAAGTAGAAGAAGTTAAAGACTTGCATAATGTTAGGTTGCTTTTCACAATGGTATTTTGAGCATGATTGCCCATTGTGATTTTCACATAAGTTAAAATTTTAAGTTTATTTTGAGAAGGAGAAAAAAAATCAGGGTAACAGAGCAGAAGTTAGAGATTACAAGAGACTAAGGGTGAAGTCTCTAGCATCACCCTAATAGGCAATTGATGAAGCAAAAATAAGTATAAGCATGTAATGAGGCTAGAACAGCATGCAAAAAAAAAGACTCAATATAATGATTAAAATATAAGATTAAGTACTACATAAAATATACATTATGAATCTTTGCAGGTGCCTAATGCCTTAAAATACCTAAGGGGGGACTACCAGAAAGCTGGGGAGGGAAGTTTTACAGGGGATACGTATTGATAGGACAAGGAGTAATGGTTTTCAACTGAAAGAAGTTAGATACTACAAAGAAATTCTTTACTGTGAGGGTGGTGAAACTGGCAGAGGTTCCACACATAACTTGTAGATGTCCTATCCCTGGAAGTATTCAAGGTCAGGTTGGATCTAGATGTTGTTTAAGGTCTCTTGCTACTCAAAGCATGATCCCATTAATTTAATTGTGAATAATTTGCATTTAAAACCTTTTAATCTATTGGATATCTCTGCTATATGTCGTAGATGAAATTTGTAGTGTAACTCTCCTGTGGTTAATTTGATTTATACCAATGCAAGATTCACGTAGTTAAGAACTGAATGAGACCTTGTTATATACAGATAGGAGGAACATGGGCAAACCTTTCCAACAAAAATGTAGGTTGGCATAGGAAATGTTCCAAAGTGTGGCATTCTAAGTGTAACCTTGAGTGTCATAAAAGAGCAACTGTAAATTATTTTAGAAGACAACTGATCAATGGCATCAAACACTCTTAAAACCCAAGACTTTAATTTCTTTTTTCATCTCTAAAAAATAGATCAGATAAAGTAGATGGCCAGCTTATTTTAGCTGCTTGCATTTCTCTCTCCATTCAATTCAACACTCCTGGGTCCAGAGGAAGAGAATAAACAAAAAAACTTAATTGTATGCCCCAGTGACAATGAAATAACTACAGAAGGCTGGGAAGGATTCTCTGTTCTTCATTTTTTATTACTTTTTATCATTAGGATAAAGAACATTGTGACTATTGGGAAAATACTTAATAAACTTTTTTTGCTGTTGTTATAAACTAGTAAACTACATATGCTCATGAGTTCATCTGGGCACTGGGGCCAGGTGGCAACAAGCAGTGAGAATCAATCATAGCAAGTAAGTCTTCAGAGCTGGGTGTCTTTATGCAGAATTCCTCTTGGAATGGTTCCTAGAAAATTCTACTGCCTAAGGAGTGTCCAGACCCCTGTATGAGTCTGCTTGTTGGCACATACCACAATCATCCTGGGGAATTTTCTAGTCCTTTGCTAGTATAAAATATAGTGTTCTGATGCTTGGGAATGTTCCAAAATACTGTTTTATTTACCTTTAAAGACACAGCTTTTAGGAAGAATTCCTCCCATAGATGTCTTCTATATTAGGAGCTCCATATCCACATTTTCTCTTGCTAATTAATTCCATGCATTTTTGGCCCCATTAGATTTGAAGTCTTGTTACTGCACAGTAAGGCAGAGTTAGTGGCAATAATGAAAGAAAACTTCCTGTAAACTCTTATGTGTCTTGTTCCTTAACTTCCAGTGAGTGAGGCACTGGAACAACTTGTCCAGGAAAGTTTTGGATGCCCCTTCCCTGGAGGTTTTCAAGGCCAGGCTGGATGGACATGTGAGCAACTTGCTCTAGTTGATGATGTTCCTGCCAGAGGCAGGGGATCTTCGACATCATCTTCCCACCCAAACCATTCTGTGATTCTGTGAACTTTCTTTTCTTGGCAAGACAAAGTTCCCTCAAGATAAGGTAGATCTAAACTACGCACTTTCCTAATCTGAGATGAATGCAATAAACAGAAATTTATGGAAGAGGAAATCCCTTTTGCTTTGTAACCATCATCACCAGAAAATCAGGCATTCTGAGTTATTAAGTGCAAAGAAGGGATTCACCACATGCCTCTGAATCAGTCACCTGTTGATAAACCTATTTTTTTAATGTTATGTCTTGTGTAGCTACTGGCCATTTCCAAGCTGCTCACATTTATCACCTGAGGTCATTGGTTTATTTTATGCCAGCTCCCTGTGCAGCCAAAACAAAAAGGATTTATCTCATTTAACTGGTTTGAAAAATTCTGTGGAGACCTGTGCTTCTCTCCTTTGGCTGTAGCCAGTGTTCTTAGTGCACTTAGGCTGTTTGGATCCTCTAGATGTTACATAAAGGACAAGTTAAATGTTTAAAGCCCAGATACTGAAGTTTATCTTCTACTTCATCTCCTGGAAACAGAGAATTCCACTGAGAAAGGAAACATGTTTTATGATGTACAGTGCACATTAAAGGTTCATCCTGCTTCAGAAATGTCACTGTATTTTTCTTCTGGCCTAAAAAAAAAGAAGCCCTTTAGGGTTTTTTATTTGTTTCACAAATACTAGTTTTCGAGCTGATGAACAAGTTGAATAGGCAACGTCCTCTGAAGCATTTAGTTCCCTATATTTGCATAAAATATATTTGTATATGTAATATGATACATATTCCAATACTGTTTTTTCACTAATTAGAATGTTATTGTTAGTTTCGAAGAAAATGCAGAGGAAGGGGAGGGTTTTTCTTAAACATACAGTGGCAAAAGTAGTATTTCTTTTCCAGAACCCAACTGTCACCAGGTCAATTTTTACTAAAAATATCTGTAGGAGGTTTTACTAGCATCTAAAGAATGCGTGTTAGGAGCTTTGTAAAAAAAACACGTAGCCATTATATGATGCACGAAGCTAGAAGAAAATCATCATGCCCAAATAACCAAGAAATAACCTCTTTATAATAAGTAACTCTGAAGGGTGCCATTTACTATTAAAAATAGAAAAATACAGAATAGAAGTCAAACAAAACATATTCCCAAGTGAGAAATATTTCATGCTTGAGAATGCAGCAATTGCAGCCTAAGAGATTTAAAGCATGGCAAAACAGATTTATGTTCATGCTTAGGAGCAAATGCTTTTAGAATGGTAATGATTACTGATGCAAATGATTTTCATACTGGGTATTGCAGTCTGAGATATGCAATTCTGGTAGTTGGGCTGTCTTTCTAATCTTCTCTGGAAAAATATTGTGAGAACACAGTGTAAAAGTCATACTTTTGGGAGTTTTTTAATGCAAAAAATGGTCCAATATTTCAATTCTTCTTAAATTATTACTTATTCAAAGTTTTATTTCAATGTGAGAGAGTAGGACCATGGCTAAATCAATTCCTATGGACATTGCTGAGACCCAAATATTTCCAATATTTAAATGAGTGGTTTGCTTTAGCAGTGGATTAGAAATTAAATCATCATATACAAGTGAAACGAGTTATGCTGTTCAAAACCAGATTTACTTTAAAAAATACTCTTTCATTTCTGTATGTAGTCTCAATAACATGGCTTGGTCATATTTATACTTCAGTATACATGCAGAAAGACCAATATCTTTTTGTATCTGCTAATAAATATAGCTGTAGACCAACTGTCTTTCAGTTCTCGATGCTGCCATACCCAGATTCTCTGAGGCAGCCCTGCCTTTAGTTGTCTGCTTCCTTTTGACAAGGAAGTGCTCAGATATCAAAAAAAAATAGGCATTTATATACAACAAATATTTACAAATATTTTAAAATGTGGGGTTTTATACATAGAACATCTATTTTTAGTACATATGCTTCTAAATGGCCATATAGGTGAATATCTTGCGTGTATAAATACACATCTATAAAGCATTAGAAATTGAGTACAAATAGCCATAAAAATGAAACATTATCTAACAGGATATAACTGAATAAGCAATTAAAGTTCATTTTTTAATAGACACTAATTAAGCAGAAGTGAAAGACAGACTCAGGCTCTTCCACTTTACCAGGCTTCAGAGAAAGCCCTGAAATGTCTGCAGTGAGGAGTGGCTGCTTCAAGACGAAGGGCACCAAAAGTCTGGGAGTTGTGTGTGGGTAAGTGGGTACGTTCCCAAGGGTTATAACACCCTTGTAGGAAGCCCAAAAGGAAACCCTGGTGTAAATCCCGTCATGTGTTAGGAAGTCTTGTCCTTTAAGCCAGATTTGGAGGCCCCTGCATCCAGCTCAACTGAATGATCATGCAATATAATTGAGACAGACTTTCATTTGCATGGTAACACACAAATAACACTTAAAGAAATGGAAAACCAGAAAGAAATGCCAACTTCAGAAAATTTGTATGGGGTGACAATAATGGAAAGACCCAAATAGGATCCCCAAAATAATACTACATCAACCAGGAGAGCAAGTCAAGGGGCTCATAAACTATAAACTGGATTTTGAAGTATGTGTGACACAGAAGATAGGTGGTACTGGAGGGACTTAATTTCCCCATGGCTGAAGGGGGCTTTACAGCTGCCTGAAAGATCACAGTGGAGAGCAGGCTGGTGCTATAGGTGTTTCCTTGGCCTTAGGCTGATGTTACAAATAAGAGTCAGCTGTCATTTCAGACTGTCCCACTCACTGCAATAGCAGCAAGAACCAGGCTTAGGGACAGACTGCAGTCTCATTTTTTGAAGACCACAGCTACTGCAGAAACTGTAAGTAGATAAGAAAAAGCAATGGGTATGTAGCAGAGCTGAAAGACCTGATTGGAAGAGAGGAGCAGCTGGCAATATGTCAGTACTAAAAGGGCTACCTGTGCAACAGTACTACCTATACCATAGTCCTGTAGCAGCTGACCAGTGGAACCCAGTTTGGAGTTTGGTTGGCATGTTTTTATAGGACTTTTTTAATAGGACTTCAAAAAGAAAATACTTTGCAGACTTAGTAAGACTATATAATAGTAGTTCATGGAATCATAGAATCATGGAATCATAGAATGACTTGAGTTGGAAGGGATCCTAAAGATCATCTAGTTCCAATCCCCTGAAGTAGTTGGGGATTCTTTACCTTAAGGCAGAAAAGTGATGAACATGAGATATGACAAAAATCTGTAAGGTCATCAATAGAAGTGTTGTTTTCCCACATAAATAAATGCGAAACATCAAATGAAGATGCCAGTTTCAAAACAAAAGGAGACAACTTTTTATGAGATCTTTAAACCTGTAGAAGTCCATGGCATGGGTTATTAAACATTTTAAAAGAACTGAGACTCAGCAGAACATTAGAAAGTGCTATAGAAGATAAATACTTAAAAAATCTTTTAATGGTGAAGTCATGTCTTTGAACTTAGAAAGTATCAAACTGACATAGTCATGCAGGCTGAGATGATATGCTGGAAAACTGACACTGCATTACTACCCAAACATCAGTAAAAATAAAACTCCTTAACACCAGTGCAGTGTTAAGAAGCAGGCATTTTTATTGGCCTGATGGACGAAGGGATATCTCCTCCAAAATTTCATGCATGCTGAGTACAGAACAAAACTTCTCTTTATATACTGTAATTTATATACACATTTTTTAATTTTCTATATTTTTTCCATAATAAACATTTTTCCATAATAAACATAGATATGATAATAATTTTCCTGAAATCATTAACACGTGTTCCCTCTTCTTTGTGCATGCATTCTGCTACCCTGGGGGTATCATTGGAGGTCTCTTGTTGTCAACAACCCCCAAAGTAATACTTAACCCCCAGGTGAACTGGTAAAGTTTGCATAACTGGGCTGGTTACTCTACAATTCTTGTCGATGAGTTTAATTTCCAGCTGGTGTTAAACCATCACAAAATCAAACAAATGAACGAACAAACAAAAACCCCAAAAACCAAAAAGCCTACCCTAACTTTAATCAGGCAATAAGGACGATTTTATTTTCAGCTGCAAAGCTTATTATGAAAGAACTCAAGTTAATAAATCGTTAGCAGCCCTTTACCTGGTCCTTCCTTCCAACCAATTTAGCAACCTCTATACAACATTCCTAGATTGAAATTTTTCTCTCTACTGCCTCTGAGCCTGTCACATAACTCCATGATCCTCTTGCCAATGTCTTAGTCTCAACATAATTGTAAATTCCTGGGGATATCTCATAATCCTATTTTATATCTAATATTTTGCAGTCTCCTAGAAAAACCAACAGTTCTCATAGAAAGTTCAATACATGCTGCTTGACAAAAAAGTTAAATATGATCTAATCACTTCAACAGTTAATAAAATTTTGGAAAAAAATCTCTTGTCTTTTATAGTTCCAAATGATGAAAACAACTGAAGTACAAAAAAGTAATTAAAACAAACATTTTAATGTGTTCTTTTTTTTTTTTTTTTCCTGAACACTGAAATTTTCAACAGAATAATACTGTTGAATTGCTCAAAGGTCATATTTTTTTTTTTTTTATCTCCACTCAGAAATACCAATACTCACTCAGAAAATCTTAAATTAAATTTAGTACTTGCATAAATGAAAGAAGAAACTCTACAAAGAAAATAATCAGTATAATTAAACAACACTGCCTTCTAATAGAATTTAGAAGATTTCAATTAATTTTTGCTATCTTAAACTAGATATATTGAAAGTCTGGAGTTATCTAATAATACCCAAATGAAAAAGAATAAAACAAAGCAAAGCAAAACAAGTCTTTCTCTTCCTATCTGTCTAATGTGCAAAAGGGAAAATTATTTCATAACATGATAGAATATGATACTGATAAAGCATTAAAATAATAGAAAGCTGTTATAGTTGTTTTGTAAAATGGTTTAAGCATCAAAGATTTTAGTAAAAGTGGGAAGACTTACATTTTGTAAGTCTCCTAGATTTTGCAGCAAGGAAAAGAAAGCTTCAGCACTTACACGGTAATGATGAGGCTGGTAAGGGAATGATGTGATTTCAGAGACACTTTGATTAGATTTATTTTGAATAAGATTTGTTTGTAACTTAAAGAACAGATACATCCAAAAAAGGTTATTATCCAATGTTCAGGTCATGTTTAAAAGAGCTGCAACTGATTCACATTAAATGATATTTGCCTCCAAAGATACTGAAAATACAGGGTAAGTTCCTTACAAATGAGGCAAAATTTGTTATTTTAAAGTAAAATAAACATAGAAAAGGAAATAGAGTTCCAGTATTCAGTAAATTGAGGACTGTCTATATTAGGTAGCTAGTTCAAGAGGGAAGGAGGTAGGTAGAATCCAAATCATGTGTTGAGCCATAAATAAAGTACAATGGTTATATTTTAAAATTAAATTAAGTCAAAGGATAAAAAGAAATCAGGAAAAATAGAATTTGTTATTCTGTTTTGTCCCTGCCACACCTTTTGTAAGACAAAGACAGAATAATTACTTTCTGGTAATTATCCTTCAAAAAAAAATGATTCATCCTCCAGCTGCCTTCTTATGACCATCTTCATCCACAATGCAAGGACTCTTAGATGCCAAAATACAATGCAACTAAAACTCCCTTTGGGGGGACCTCAGACTCTCCCAAAAGGGTAAATTTCCAACTTCAGATTGCTGATGAAGTCCATACAAATATTCTGAGCACTATGGGAAAGACACAAAATGAGCTCCAGAACTGTATGGACTTGTATATATTTATCCATAATGTTTCACTGTTAGGTCATCTCCTGGATGTGTTCTAGTCACCTCAAAGCTTCTGCAAAAAATGATGCAGCAGGACATCCCAGAACTAGCTGTGTCAGATGAGCTCATGAGCTGCCCTTCTCTACTTTGAAAGCAGAAACTCAGAGAGGGGAGTAATTTCCATGCCATGGAAAATGATTTTCCTGATAACCTTCCTTTGAATGCCCACCCCCCCCCCCAGGCTTTCCATCCACATCTTGTGTTTGCTGATTTAGTCTGGTTGTTAGCATCATCTTTGCTTTGTAAAATATGCATTATTTTTGTACAACTGTTCAGTGCAACCTTGAGATGTATTTTTTTTTTAATTGTAATTTAATTTGCAAACAGAAGCTCAGGAAGCTGTAGGAAATTAGAGGTGAATGTGGCTGTGTTCAAGGCTCTTCTTAGGTAAGTTTACTTGGCATCTCTGCTTCATTATGTGAAGAAATTTTTACTTTCATCTTCCATTTTTTTCCCTCTGTTTGTGATAGTAGCATTTGATACTATTAGGCTTTCAGTTGTTGCAAATTTGCAGCTCAGTCTGAGTGAAAACAGCCAAAGCATGACACACCCTCTTTAAAGCTAAGCAGATTGCTATGGCTACAGTTTTATCTAACAGGTACACTGATGCCACTTTTCCTACAGCAGTTAATTTTCTATGCTGTGGCAATTTTGTATTGTACTTAAACTGTGTGGGTTCTGGTTGAATAGAGGAATTCCTGATTACATAATTTTTGACAGTAGTGCTGTTTGGACAGGAAAACAGCTACATACATAGATACACACTGTTCAGCTCTCACAGTGAAATGTGCTATCACCTGCAGGGCTAAACTCTCTGGAAAGTGTTAATTACCCTCTCATGTATTTCACTTTGTAGGCATTCCTTGGCTGTTCTTCCTACTCAGAATATGGCAGGTGGAGACAAAGGTTCCTATGGAGGGAGTAATTCAAAGAATTGCAAAATAATATTCACCTTTATTATTCCTGCAGAAGAAGCAGAACAATATCTGATTTTCACTTACTTATTTTCTAGACATCATTTTAAGGTAATGTGGAAAATCACTTCCCAACTTTTCTCAGTTTCTTTAACATTGTCTCTCTTTCACGTTCAGTCTCTTTTTTTGACAACTTTTGGCATGTGCCAAGATACTACAGATATAGATTATGCAGTATTTGGGAGTACAAAACAATCATTTATTGGTTACTTTATACACCATTTTTCTAAGATTAACAGACTACTACCGTGATCAGTAGTATCTTCATCATGCAGGTGCATAGGGAAAAGTCAGCTTTTGTTGCATTGTGTGGTGGGATGACCCTCAATATTGCTGAGTTGATGTCTTCTAATTAATCTCCTTTGTTGGGGAGGGAGGGCTGGAAAGCTTCTTGATGTCAATATTTTTACCCTTGAATCTTTTTTGAGCTGCTAACTCTCAAAATTTTACCAGCTACCCTTTTGTCTGTGTTTTTATCTCCTTTTTTTTTGTGGTTTTAAAGCACAGAATATTTCACACCTTAGCAACAATTTTCTCAGTAAAATCAATCCAAGGTCACACAACTGCTTTGAATAAAACTAAGCCTTGAATTATAGACAGCTGAATTGGGTTGAGTATGGGGCTGCTTCAAAATGAACCGAGTTGGCTTTTCAGACTAATGATGGCACTGAGTCTCCACATTATTGCAATGATTCATTTGCTTAAATATGAAAGTCTAATTTTCTGTGAGATGTCCTGACACATTCACATGGCTTCTTGAAAACCTACAACTAACAAATGTAATATACAAAAAGAGATAAAACTTGGTTTTTTCCTAATTAATTATTGAGAGTACTGTAGTGCAAACCTTTTTTCATGTTAAGCATAGATACTTGTCATTATAAGTTTCCAAAAGAGTTGATTCAGTCTCATTGATTTTTTAGGTCTGCTTACTCAAATTTTGCAGCAGTAATTCTGAAGTAATTTTGACTTTTCCCAATTTCTGCCAAAGGTTTTATTTAAATGTTATAAAAATTACTGACAGTTTTCTCATGCTGTGAGTGGATGTTCCATCCTTTTAATATCTTTGTTTACTGGAAGGATGGAACAAGGTGGCAGCTTCTGCAGATGGAGTAGAAAAGTACTGAATCTGAAGGATAACACTCACTGAAACACTTTCAAACTGAAAAAAAAAAAAAACAAACTAAAAAAACCCCCCACCTGTCCCTGTTACTTTTCATGTCAAGTGCATGAGCTGCAAAAACCTATCTTTTGTTTGCTCAGTCATGGAAAAGGAAGTGACAACTGCAGCATTTTACAGCTCATAACAGTGTCAGGAGCAAAGTCAGTAAAGAATAAAATACAGAGGTGAAAAATTCCTCACAATGTGCGCTTCACTGAAGAGAAATAAGAAATAGCAAGAAAACATCTCTGCAGTGACAGCAAATACATGAAAATACCAACAGAAGAAAATATAAATATGTAAACCTAAACCAGAAAATTATTCATAAAAGAACATGGTTACACTGGGTGACATATCTATTCAGAAAAACATATAGACAGCTAGCAAAAGAAAAGCTTCTGGGAGCTAGGGAAAAGTTTAGGAAAATTAAAGTTAGTGGAAGTTTAGATTAAGAGCTAGACAGAGATGGGGGAAGGGATATATTCTAAAATACTTCAGTCTTTAGCTGAGTGAAAAAAAAAATAATTGAAACAGCATTCACATATACACATTATTCTGAATGTCAGTTCCTCTGGTTTTGGATTATCCAGGTTTAAACAACATTTTCTATGTTGTATTAAAATCTTAATCTTAAAGAAGTTTCTTTTATTTCTGTGCCTTTGCAAAAATTCTTGGAATATTGTGCCCAAAATAAAAGGAACTGATCCAGGTCATCAGGATCAATAGAAGAATTTCTGTTCACTTTAACAGGCATTTAACCCCCCATAAACTGAAATCTCTGCACTGGTACATCAATACATAGATGATAAAGTAATTTAAACAAAAAGCAGAAAAACCAGCCATTTAAAAAAGTAGTTCTTTGAAAGAAAATTTCTGATATTGAAGCAAAATCAGCAATTCAGTCTCTGACCCTTTCCACCTCAAAAAAAAAAAAAAAAAACCACCAAAATTGTCCAATATTACCTTTGCTGCTATTTTATGCAAAGCATGTCAGCCTGTGTTAGATTTCAGAACTGGTTCTGGAAAAGTGGTTCATTTAATATATTATGCTTATCAGTGACAACCTTTATAGTCCTAGAATCTTGAGCCTCTAGATAAGTATAAGGATTTGAAGCTGATCTGCAACTGTATAAAATGTAGTGATTAAAGAGATAGGATAATATAATAGGTAACATGAAGAAATATGTTTCTGAATATTAAGTCAGTAGCGATACAAAATTATTTTTAAAAATGTCCTTGACATCTTATCTTCCAGGAAGCTAATGCTTGGGAATTTCTTCAGTGATGCAGAATAACATGTATTATCAGATTTATCAAAAGAAGAGAAACATCAGGGAGCATGGTTACTGATTATTAATAAAGATAATGGGAATTGTGTTATTTGATTTGCTGAGAATGTTAATAATCAGATTTATGTGAAAGAAAAATATAATGGCAGCTAGATGCAAGAGCAAGCTTATCTTCCCCTCTGAATATAGAGTGCTATTTCGTCATATTAGTCTCATTAACAAGAACCAACCCTTATAATAAAAAAATCCCCCCTCCAAAAAAATATTACATATTTCAGCAATATTCAGATCCACAAAAATTAGGATGCTCTTCCAGGAGAAGGTATATGTATTTGAGTTTCTTCATATATTCTGAAACACTTTAGTCACAATCCTCAAATTTGCTTATATAAGAAATTCTTCTAGGATAAAAAAAAACCAAAAACAAAACAAAACAAAAAAAATACCCCACAATAAATTTATGGTAATAGCAACTGAATGAGTAAATTCTTATGACTTGCGTTATTTAAAAACTTTGAAAGGGTAGAAGAGAAAGAGTATTTTTTATTTCTGGTATTTAACAATAGTTCTGCTTCTAGCAAGCAAGTTACCTAGAAAATAGAAACCCTGCAATTTATAGGAGTATTACTTTTTTAACTTAGGGATTATAATGAAATCATACAATGAAAAAGAAAAATAACTGTTCCATTCTATCTTTTATATGGCAGAAGATATGTTTCTTCTTTATATAATGAAAAAACCCATGTTAAATAATAACACTACTGCAAATTAAATGTTATGGTTTTTTGTTGAGTATTCTTTATACAGGCTCAAGAAATAAAAAGCAACCTGATAGAAATAAGGAAAAAAAAATGTTCTTGTAATACTGTTTTGCCCCTTTCTGTTGGGAGACAATGGTTATGTTGAGTGTGAGATTGTAGATAAAGTATGATTTAAATTAAAACTGCGCTCTGGGGTGTGACTTACTTAGATTATGATAAGGTATTGTTAGCTCTGTATGCATCCTGTATGGGTTCTGAGAGGAAGCCACGAAATACTGGCTGTATGACCAGAAAAGGGAGCTTGTAGGCCTCATTCCATGATGATTAATACAGAATAAATTTCAGGGGTTGCCTTGAACCAAGACTGAACAACTTCCATTCAATGAAAAGGGGAGGAGGGCAAGACAGACCAGAAAAGTGAAATGAATTAATTTTTGGCTCTAATGCTGTTAGGTCAATGGAAATTTCCACCTGACTTAGTTAATTCATGGTTCAGCATTTTATGGGATACCCAAAGAATTCTCAGGCTTATTCATCCGAGCTGCATATGTATCAACTAATAGGGTTTTTATATGTATAATCAAATTTGAGTGTTTTCTATTGCTCCATTGTTACTGTTTTCACCCAAAAGGCACAATCACGATCACAGGTTAGACTGCACTACTTCATGTCTTAAAATGTCTCTATTTTGGAGATTAGTAATGATTACTTCCATTTTACTATGAACATTTTGATCTGCATAATTCCTTACAAATATCTGGTGAAAAATATTTGTAAATAAGTCATGTTTTATCAAAATGTTAATGGAGACTAAAGAATCAGTAAACTTTTGTTATTATTAAAATACTTCTGATCTATAAAGATTCGGTGATATCAGAATTTTCCTAAAGATATAGAAACATTGGTGCAAAAGGTGTCTAAAAAAAGTAAAGGATAACTAATAAAAGTAAATTAAATATCATTAATTAGAAGTTGGCCTGTACCACTGAGATTAAATACCTGCTTTCATTTTTGCATTAATGAATGTGATGTTCAGACAGTTATGTTCTGAAGTTTCACAGAGAGTTTTCCATCTGTCAGGATGCAGCTCAATATGCCTCACCAGCTTATAAAGCTGAATGCTAACTCATACTCAGTCAAACACTATGTCAACTTTTTAAAATATGATGTCAAATCAAAGCTTGTACCAGTGAATAAATAAAACAAAAAGGAGAAAAAGAAGGAAAAAATGGTGATTTTACTTAACTAAAATGAAGGGATCTGCAGTCTGGTAGCCCTGCTTTAGAGAAGAAAATGAAGCTTGCAGTTATCTGCCCAACAAGAAGACCAAAAAATAAATAGTCTTGAGAGACAGACAAGCTTCCTAAACCACTACATCAGTTATACCTTCCCTGTGTGAAGAATACCAGCCATCAACTTACCCTGACTTCCTGATGCCTTTTGACTTCCAAACTGAGTCCAAAGCTATCCTCTTTTACACAGGAAAGGTACCATATAAAACAACAGTTTTATGCCTGAGGCAGGACCTTCCAGCCCTAACCTATTACAAACCTGAAACTGTGTACACATCTTCCCTTCCTGAGAAACAGTAGCTTCCACTTCTGTCCAGTGATCATTCTGAAATCAGTCATTTTAATATCTTACAGAAATATGTATGAGTACATGCTGAAAATCAAACTAAAAATTTACAGCACAGTGTATCATCTCACAAAACTGTTAACAGCACTACCTGCAATATCCAGAACATCAGTAGGCACTGGCTGTCTTAGACTTTTTTCTGTAGACAAACATTCATGTGAAATGGGTGTCTATCTTCATTTAACTTGGGATTCCTGGACATCTGGTCAAAGGCAAAGTGAATACCATAATCCCTGACATTTATCAGAATGCAGAAAATGCAAAAACTTACAGTCACAATTCTGTGCATCCACACAACTTGCTGCAGTGTCAGTGGTTAGAAGCACTGCACTCCAGTAGCTGAGGTTTCTGGCCAACAATCAGGTATGAAAGGGGTATGTTATTTTTGTCTCTAGGATGGGAAAAAATAATATCATTCTTTTCTATGAAGCATGGGCAATGTAAGCAAGTTGGGTAGAGGTCATCTAACCACGTGTAGGTAACTACAGAATAAGCATAAATAAGTTCTGCATCGCTCAACCAATTTTCAGTTTAGAGATGGAAAATGATATTTTTTGCCTATTCAGATAATTCTCAAAACTGTACACTACCACCCATCTCAGTCTAAATTTGACTTTTGAGCCAGGTCAAATGAACAGAACTCTCTTTATCTGCACTGATCATAAAGGGTTCCTACACTGACTATCTAAATGTAGCTGAAATGAATTCCACTTAACTTACTGCTTCGCAGAAATAGCAGATTTCATATCAGCTGTATTTTAGATGTCTATTCTAAGAAACACGGAAATAATGCATACTTTTATTTTATTAAATTTCAAAAATGTTTTAAGGAAGTTTCCAAAATATTTATTTAGTTGTTCATTGCTGCTGTATCTTCATTAATTTACAACATAGCTAAACAGCATAAAAAAAAAAGTATATTACAAGATCCACAGACAATACAGAGGGCCAAGAATATTCTTATTTGCACATTTAGATCTGTCATTTTGCGGTATTTTACCATAATTTGTCCTGTACAATATCTTGTTACAATAAGTATACTTGCAGAGAATAAAACAATAAAATTCCTTTTGTGTGCCTTTACCCTGACCCAACAGCCATGTACCACTTTGATATTATCCCAGGGCTATAAGGAAAACAATCAATAGTAAAGCCTAACTCCTTCCACATCAACTAAATTGAGGTAGATATAAAGCCATCAGTTCCCATATTATCATCATGGACGCATATGTACTTGAGGGAAGGTTCTAAACTCTCATTTGAAGCATTTGTATAGACCAAATTCACAGAAGCAATAACAAGGAAAACATCACTTCTATTATGGTATTGAGTGCAAGTACTTCTGATTTCAATTTGACACAATAGATCACAAAATCATATTCCTGGTACCAGTCCTAAAAGTGATTCATAAGCAAAATGATAATTTCTAAGCATTATACATGAAATAAAAAAGAAAGAGGCTGAATTTCAGAGCTTTCAGCTCTGATGTGGGTACTTTCTGGAGATGTTATTTAGTTGCCATGCTTTGCAATTCCCAGAAAATAAGGGATATTAGCTCCTCTCCATTTTTCTCTACAGACTTTTTAAAAATAGTTTTGTAATCTAATTATTCAGTTACATTTTTGAACTATGATCTCAATATAAGAACAAAATAGTCTAAATTAAGCATACTTTATTTGTAGCATTATAATAAAAAAGGTCTTATAAAGTCTTTAAATTTGTATTAATTGAAAAAGTTCCACTGATTTAACTACATCAGTATAATTAGGAAAATAAAAATACTAACTTTCATAAATGTATAAAATTTTACATCACAAAGTCTCTAGAGAGAAAAATTTATTTTCTCTTCAGGGAGCCAAACTCCTTTGAACATAAAGCAAAGCTCTATCCATCATTTTTTTATGACTAATATTCCAAGTGCCATTACTACACTAAATTGGCCCACAATAATGAGCTCTCTTTATATACTTAGCTGGAGTCCACTAATTTACTTCAGTGTGATCTCAGTGTGGCCTATGATAAGACACATCATCTCACAGTTAATACTTTAATGTATTTATTTAAAAGAAAGGTAAGTCTGTAAGATGATCTGACTGTCTTGTAGTTATATGGAGTTAGTTTATGAAATCCATCCACCAGTTGCCTGAGGATATTTTCCAGGTGCATCAGATTTACAGTTTAACGGGTTTTGGCCTTTTTTTATTTCAATTGCCCTTTTGTACCTATGAGTGTATTCCCTCTTTATGGAGAGAGACTTTGGGAGACAGTGTGCTTTGAACTGAATCACACAAGGTGGGTATGCTGCTCTAGTGTTTAGTGAATGACAGGATTCCCTTTGTCATCTCTCTTTGGTTGCTAACAATTACCTGTTCTGATGGCAAGCAGTAACTTGTTAAGCCACAGTGATCTGATTGCATGTCTTTGCCCTCAGGTTTTATACAGCAGTGTTTCCAGATATGCCACCATTGTGATGTCTTTTTTTTCCAATTTCTCTGCAGTTTTTCCACATGCCTTACTGATTAATGTTCCAACCTCTGTGTTTGGTCTTAGAGAAATCCCCAGTCACCCTGCTGAGTTTCTGCTCAATGTATGTTTAACTTGGCAATCTCTTCTTATCTGCTTGGGTAAGACAGACTAACGGTATTTTACAATTACTTTAGTTGTAGAAAGGTATCTAAAGCTTCTACTGGTATGAAAAGGAAATAAAGAAACAAATAAACAAAACAAAATTGAAATAAATTCCAGGACCCTCAACAACAACAACAACAACATAACTGCAAGGATGCTGTTCTGCTTTTTTTTTTTTTTTTTTTTTTTTAATTGGGGGGGGCTGTTTGTTTTGGTTACTTTGTTTTCTCTTTGTTTTTGTCACCTGCTTGGAATAATTATTCCAGAACAAATTTGTAGCCTAACTTAGTGGCAGACTAGTTATACATTGTCTACCACCTTTAAAATGAAAGTAATCTTTGTTCTTTTCTTTCCTTTCCGAACAAAATTGGGTTCTATTAATTAAAAACAATTTAGACAAGCTAACGTATTTTAGAAGTCTTTTACTGAAACACTAAAATAAGAATAAAATGTTATTAATGTAGCAAAATTAGTTTGATTTGTAAAGGAGGTTTTTTTTCCAACTTCTTTCCTTGAACATATTAGGAAAGGGGGAAAGTTCAGAAATGACATCATGAAACAGATGGGAAGGGAAGAACACAACAGATTGCTATTGTTCTATTATATGAGACAGGTTCAGGGGGATTATGTCAGCCATTAGTTCATTTAAGGAAATTACAAAGAATTTAATTCTCAAGTGATTCAGAGAAAAACTTCAGTTTGGGGAATCGACCACCTACAGTGCGTGCTTAATGCAGTGGTAAGAATGCATTATATATCTCTCCTTAGTGCCCAGTGGCAGAGGATATGAGTCTTTTCTAGCCCTTAGCTATAGACCTAGTCCTTTCACTGAAACTGTAGAGAATTTTGACATCGGGAGCAGTGGAAGTCCCCAGATCACATTAAGACAGTAGCTGTTTCACATATGCTCACATAAAAAGCAAGAGCACTGCACAACAGCAAAAACAACTATCCAGTTCCACAGTAGAAACAGTATCAGACACTGAGCTTTGAAAAAATGAAAGCTGTAAGAGCAATGCCTTCCCTAGTCTTCAAGCCACCTACCAGGCATTTCAAACTGTCTTAGACAATGAAGGAGTATGAAAAAATACTGTCTGGTGTGCAACAAACTCTTAAGGACTTTGGACATGTGGGATCACTGCCAGAAAGGTATAGCCTTTTTAAAATTGCAGAAGCCACAATTTGCAAAATGAAGATATTTAAGTGTGAAAGGCAACTGAAATTAAGTTGCTAAAAGATTAAGTCAGTTATTGAACAAGGTGTTAAGCATCATTCATGTGGAATGTGCAGAATTACCTTGAGAAAAGCAAATCAGAGAGAGCTTGCTGCCGAACTCCAATTTCTGATATGCAGCTTCCATTGGAAGGCTCCTGCAACAAGATGCAGGAGACGAGGGAGCTGGTACTCAGTAATGTCTCACTGTCAGAATGAAAGCAGAGCTCTGAATCCCCAGTAAGGTGATCCAGCCTCCAAATTTTAGAGTCATGTTTCACACAGCGATACTTAACACCCCGGCCAGCACTCAGCATGCTGGCTGTTTTGAATACTAATTTGAGTTCTTGCATTTGGTGTATAGTTATATCTAGGCACCAAGATCAGCGCTGCATATTGAGTTTTGAATACCTGCACTTTGGATGTTGCAGTCCTAAACATCACAATGTTGTCTGTTGAATCTCCAACTGAATCTTTTGTCAAAATGAGACTTGGGACTAGAGAGAAAGCAGAGATTAGGTATATAAAGGAGTATTAGGTTATGTAAATCACATATTGGTAAATCTGTGCTTAACTAATGCTTATCTTTGATGTACGTAAAATATGTTAAGATCAAATTTCAGAATGCTTTATAAATATTACAGTTCTTCTGCATATGCTTAGATATTATTTAAAGACCCAGGATCTGCTTCACAAAAAGCCATCTTCAAATTGTGTCAACAAAATTAAAAAATACCAGCAAGATCAGGCCTGTTATATTTTTTCTTTGCTTGTTTCACAGTAGAAACACATCCACAAATAGTGCCATTACCATAACTTACTTTTCTCTTTCACCTATGACATAATGCTGAAAGATTTTTTCTAGGAAACACAAAATGTATCTTGTCAACCAAAGAGGATTTTTAATGTTACTCCCTCACTTGCAGCAGGGAGTACTCAGTTACTGGGTTTGTTTATCTATATCTATATCTATATCTATCTATATCTATATCCATATCTATATCTATATCTATCTAATCTATATCTAATATATCTATATCTATATCCATATCTATATCTATACCTACATCTATACCTACGTCTATACCTGTATCATCTATATCTATATCATCATCTGTATCATCATCTATATATCATCATCTTAAAAAAAACTCAACCCTGCTATTACTATTTCCAGATGAAAAGTACATAATCCTCCCTTCCAAAGTATTTTGAAGGGACTAGAGGACTTTAAATGATGGCTTATTATAACTGCTGTTAAAGTGTTACAGCTACTTCTATTAAGACCTTTAAATATAGTTTTATTCACATGCATTATTTTGGTCTAAAGACTTTTTTTGTAGCTTCAAACAGCATAACTGCATAGAATGAAGTAGAATTACTCTAAAATAGTTTATGATGTTTAGCATTGTATTTGCCAATGAAAACTTTAATTAGAATTTTAGTTATTTGCTGTCTATCACTTAGGTAAAAAACAATCAGCACCCAACATGGTAAGTTACTGTAAGAAAAGCTTGCTAAGGTCAGCTGTACAGTTCCACTTTCTGTTCCCAGCTGCAGCAGATTCCAGTGTTTAACTTAGTATTAAAATAAAAATCTATTTCTTTCATCCTACTTGACATCTTATCAAGATGTTAACCTGGCAGGTAGCTAAATACCACACAGTCAGTCATTTGCTCTCCACTCCAGTGGGATGGGGGACAGAATTGTGGTGAAAAAAGGAAAAAAAAAAAAAATTGGAGGCAGACATAGAGGTTTTAAAAGGACAGAAACTGAAGGGGAAAGAACAACATTAATATTGATAGAAGAAACAAAATATCCCAAACAAGTGATGTACAGTGTAATTGCTCACCACCCACCAAATAGTGCTCAGCCAGTTCTCAAACAGCAACCTCTAGTCAACCTTCTCCCTAGGTTATGTACTTGCACAACAGCATGTAGTACAGAACATCCTTTGGTCAGTAGGGATCAGCTGTTCTGGCTCTGTCTCTTTCCAGCTCTTGTGGTCCCCAGCCTTTTGCTGGTGGAGTGGTGTGCAGAGCAAAAAAGTTTTTGACTTAGTGTAAGCACCACTTAGAAAAAGCTAAAACATCAGTGTGTTATCAACACTATTCTCGTCCTCAGTCTAAAACACAGAATCTTTACTAGGAAGAAAATTAACTCTATCCCAGCTTAAACCAGAATACATCTAATTTTGCATAAGACAAAAATCAAAACTACACTGTTCCCATATGTTCTGAGTGAAACATGTAGATGATGTAACTCTGAAAAACACTGAAGTGTTAGGGGTAACTCAAAATGCTAGTAAGTTGAAATCCTGAGCAAGGTCTCCAAGGGTCTGCTTGTGGTGATTGTGCTTCCTTAAATAGAAAGAGATGATTTATTTTGTTAAAAGAACAAGTCAGGAGGAGAATCTCAACTTTTTTTTTTTTTTTTTTTTTTTTTTTTTTTTTTTTTTCTTTCTATTAACAGAGGTTCTAGAGCTTACAGGAACACTTTCAAGAACTTTCTATTAAAAAATGGACCAAATGACTATATTGAGCTATTTTGCCTTCACTGTTTAGTTTTAAAATGTTTTCAGTATTGTGTATTGGTTTTGCACAGCCTGGTTTTTGGTAGCAGGGGGGCTGCAGTGGTGCTTCTGGTGAGAAGCTGCTGGAAGCTTCCACCACATCCAGCAGAGCCAATCTCTGATGGCTCTGAAAGATGGACATGCTGCTGGCCAAAACTGGGCCAATGAGAGAGGTTGGTAATGCCTTTGTGATGACATATTTAAGAAGAAAATCAAAACAAAGTCACAGTTTTTTGCTTCTAGTCAGAGAAGAGGAGGAGATGAGAACACGTGAGGAAAACAACCTGGCAACACCAAGGTCAGAGGAGAAGGAGGAGGAGGAGATGCTCCAGGGTCCGGAGCTGAGGCTCCTCTGCAGACCATGGTGCAGACCATGGTGAAGCAGCTGTGCCCCTGCAGCCCCTGGGGATCCACGGGGGATGCAGAGATCCACCCACAGCCCATGGGGACGTGCCCATCCCAGAGCAGGTGGATTCCTGAAGAGGGCTGTGATCCAGGGGAAGACCCAGTGGAGAGAGAGGGCCCTGCTTCCAGGCTGGAGCAGCCTGTCCTTGGAGCACTGCACCCCATGGAGAGACCGATGGCACAGCAGTTTTGGGAGGGCTGTGTTCCCCTGGGAGGGGCTCACGCTGCAGCAGGTGTGGAGTGTCTGCTGCTCGTGAGAGTGGGTCCATGTTGGAAAGGTTCACAGAGAACTGTCTCCCGTGGGAGGGACCCCATGGCCTCACAGGGTAAGGACTCTTGTCCCAGAGCAGAGGAAGAAAATCTCAGTGATGAACTGACCACAAACTCCCATGCCCTGTCTCCCTTCACAGTCACTGGGAAGGAGGGAGGGACCGGGGGTAAAAGGTGTTTTTAAGGGCTTATTTTACTTTTCATTATCCTCCTCTGGTTCTGTTAGCAATGAATTCACTTTGTAACTTTAAGCTAAGCCTGTTTTGCCCTTGAAGTGTTTCTTTTTTCTCCTGGTCCTTATCTCACTCATGGAGCCTTCATTAATTTTTTTTTCTTTCTCTCCTCTGCCCAGATGTGGCAGGGGAGGGTGAGCCTGGCGCTGGATCAGCGTCAACTCACTACAGCACGATATTGCAAAATACTGTAATTCAGCTGTCATGTTATACACTGGTGTTCCTGCAGAATCCAAGTATATATACTACTATTGCAAACAGTAACAAGTGTATCCAGGGCAATTGAGCAAGAAACATCTATTATGTAAAGTGTTGGCAATGTATTTTTGGTAGCTAACTGCTGCTTATCTATGTAGCAATAACAATTCAACTCTGCTTAATAAAAGAAAGTCATGCAACAAGATGATGCCTGATAAACCAGACTGTTTAATTGTCAGGTCACTCTCTTGACCTCTTCTGAGCAGCCTTCAGTTGACAGTCTTCTAGAAAGCCTGAGGATAGTTAAATCCAGGGATGAGTCCCACAGATAGCAGGAAAAAAAAAGTGTTCAAGAATTGGCTCCCTTCACTCCACATATATCTCCAACTTTCACACAAAGGGCTTTGTACCCTGTGCTACCAATACGTGTCCTCTGACAAAAAAGAAAATGAAATGTGCTCATTTTCACACTAGGAAGGACACAGTCAGCTGAGATTTTCCAGTTTTTAAAGCATGTTGACTAGAGAAAAAACAAAACAAAACAAAAAACCCAAACAAACAACAACAACAAAAAAAAGGAAATAAAAAAACTTCTGGGAAAATAATTCTGTCTTAAAGTCTGCAATCTGCTCTACTGGGTGCTGGCCTTAACAGAGGGGGAATACCATTCTATTTATCAATACACATAGATTCATGATATCATGAGCTTTCCTTTCATCTGGTTAACAATGAAAATTCCTGATAATCATTCTCACCCATGATGCAACCATAATTGTTTTGTTTTCAGAAGAAAGAAATAACTAGAAGACAACTAAAGTAGTAATCTGTTATGTCATTTTTTTTCTTATTATTGCACCAAACATACTCCGGTATGCCACAGTACATATTAGACTATCTGAGCTATAATTCTTCTTTTTCCTGGAAGGTTATTTTCCTTATTTAGAATTTTTTCATAGAGGTATATAAAGACAATCTTAGATTGTAAAAAAATCTGTGTAAATGAATTTTCTGTTTGAAAGGATTTTTCTTTTGTTAGCTTTTTAAATGTTACTGTCTACTGCCCTTGTAAACACCATTCTTTGCTGCAAGCATATTTAATTCTTTTCACCGTGATATGCTGACTTATCTTTCTGTAATAAAGAAGGTAGCTGCGTTACTAAATCCAACCTTTATGTCTGCAGTTGCTGTAGCTTAGTTAGAGATGCATGCACTTGACTATAGAAAAATTGTTCATCAATTCGGGTGTCTTGGGGCTTGAACTAAAGACAACTTGAAGACTTACAAAGTGGAAAAAGAGAGAGACTTGCAATACATGACTTAAACTTGCTAAGCAGTGCAAGATTTACAAGAAAATAATAAATCAGAAGAAGTGGAAAAGCTTTTCTTAGACAGTCAATATTTCCACCACCACTGGTTTCTCCTGTCTATATCTCTGTACTCTTGCCTCAAGTCTTTCAAAATATGCTAAAGGGGAGAAAAAGAAAGCAGTTTGACATTTGGAAGAAATAAAAGAAGAGGCAAGATGAGGAAAGAAGGCGGGAAGGAGGGAGGGAGGGGGGAAGGAAGGAAGGATGACAGATAGACATGCATGTATGTATATCTGGGGTTTTTTTTTAAATACGTATAATTTCTAAGACAAACATTTCCTTGGAAGCTGAAGTTTATAGCTTCTTTAATAAAGTTAATTTGCCCTTTTAAGTAAAGCTGTGGAAGCTGGAAAGTAGAATGCATTTGATGTAGAATGATACAGGCATAACCTAATAAATTGAGGAAAAATTTTAAAAGAATATGAATATACCTCCTGTGAAGTAAATTACACTATACAAATTATAAAAATCAAAGGCAATATTATCATTAAAAATCTGTGAGTAAACATATTTTTTATCAACATTCAAAGAACTGAAATATGTTTGATCTATAATTATTTTTACTTTCTGATAACAATTAATAAGCCTGTAATAGATTGTGGTCATTCAGTGCTAAGGCATAATTTAGTATCCAGATCTACAATTACCTAAGTAATTGTATAATTCTGTTGTTTAATTTTTTTCCCTTTGACTTTTAGAACTGGTGAGGTGGCAGAAAGCAGTCAGTCAAGACACAGACTGGCGTGCTCAAATTTTATTTGTTCTCACTCAGCTCACAGAAATAAGTGAACCCATCTCAGTGTGGAGAGTACACAGGAGGAGAGAAATGAGCATGTTCTGAAAGTTTGGAAATAGAGAACATTTAACTCCTGCACACTGCTTATCAGTGCTGATACAGAACACTAACCCTACAGCAGCTTTGAGCTCTCAGTGCATGATGCATGGGAAAAATTGAGGGCTGAACACACTATAATATAAAACTAAGAAACTGTAACCAGCTCCCTACTGTGCCAACTAGACCACAGAAAAAAGAGTACATCTTTTTTCTTTTTTTTTTTTTTTGTTCAGTTCAATACAGGCTTCCACCTTAGCAAAACAAACAAACAAAAAAAAAACCAAAAAAAAAACAAAACCAAAAAAAAAAAAAAAAAGGGAAAAAGTGATTAGATAGAAAAGATTCAATCTTTACTTTCAAGAGCTCATTTATATTTTCCTCTTCTTTAACACACAGAATATTCTATGGCTTTTTCAGTGGTAGTGACAGCACTCAAATCCATCTAATTACATAACAGATAGCTGTATGGCAATTCTATTGCAATGGATATATCTCACTTACTTTAAGATTGCAGAAATATTCCTTAACTTGCCCTAGATTCCTTAGAAGACTCAAAGTCACTTAAATTTAGACATTTGAGCTAATGTTTTGGATTTCTGGGAAATGTACTCCTACTGAAGCCCCTAGTCTTAACAGAACGCAGTGGATGAACATAAAACGAAGGAAGGGATGGTGTCCTGGAAGGACATGTCTCCTATTCATGCTGAATACACATTACAATTGCTCTTGGTAACTCAGTTAATAGACTTTTGCATTAGCTCCTTCTGTCAAGCTGCCTGGCTTCACTTTAGAAATGACTCTCTAATATTACCACCAGAGATTTTCTACTGCCATCATCACTCTCCTTATCTGCCTGTCCCTAGTTTTTTACAGCTTTTCTGCTGTCTATCTTTTCACAATAGAATATGAAAATTCAGGGGTTATCCTTTCTCTGTAGATTGGTCCTTCAAGTCTCTGATTACAAGGAGAAGTATGTTTCTTAGCTCTGTTTTACTATCATATAAGTCCACTGCAGATCACTGAGGAAACTGAGGCCTTACTCTTTGTTACAAATTCCCTTGACACGAAGTCCTGCTGGGCCAGAAATACACTTTCTGGGATCTTACACTACCCTTAGTTTCAGACAATGCATTTAAAGATAAAAAGTATATTTCACATAACAAGATACATAAGTGAAAATGGATTTTATGTAAATTAAGTTTAAAAGTCTGCAGTCTTATTTATCTGAAGTTATTTCCTACAAGGAAAATCTAGGAGAATTGGAATTGTTCAGCCTTAGGAGGAGAAGGCTTTGGGGAGACCTGATTTCATCCTTCCAGTACCTGACAGAAGCCTGAAAAAAGATGGAGAAAGTCTTTTTACAAGGACATTTGTGATACAAGGGGGGATGGATTCATACTGAAAGAGAATAGATTTAGATTAGATGTTAGGAAGAAATTCTTTACTGTGTGGTGGTAGTGGGGCAGTGGCACATGTTGCCCAGCAAAGCTGTGAATGCCCCATTCCCATGAGGGATCAGGGCCAGGTTGGATGGGACTTTGAGCACCCTGGTCTAGAAGGTGACTCTGCCCAGGACTGGGGAGGTCTGAACTACATGATCTCTAAAGTGCCTTCCCAACCATGCCATTCTATGATTCTATGACTTTATGATTATGAAACCTGATGGAGTGTAATATGCATGAAGACATTTCTCCTGCCTCTTGACAATTGAATTTTGATTAGCTAGGATTACTGTAGTGCTGTGCATGTCAACTAGGAATAAAATGGTTGTTAGCACTAGAGAATAATCTGCTACTAAGAAAGACTTAATGTACAATATCCTGTGTGGTATGGATGCAAATTTTGGGTGTTTTAATATGTAAAATGAGCTTAAGGGCTTTGCAGTATGTCTGTATGGACATACTCCTCCATCCAGTATTGGAGCTTAGCATCAGTAATGTAATATATTCAGCAGTTGAGTCTTTTTGCCATTTTCTGTGAATGTTCAGTCATACAGTAATATTAGCATTTTATGACACTATTCATATAATTTTTTCTGTAACTTGACACTGGGAATGTTTATATTTTGATTAATGTATTTGGAAAGTGCACAATATGTGACAAACAAATAAATCTGAGAATGTAAAGTAGTTCCCTTTGGCCATGGCACCCAGAAGAATTTGAAACAACTGTCTCGATTAAAGCCAGTATAACAGAGGAATTCACAAATACAGTCTGTTGTTGCACATCTGTTTTGCAAGATGCTGTTTTTCACCTTAGCTTAATAAATTTGGAAACCTATTGTGTCCTGGCACCACATAAGTACTCTCATTTTTAACTGCAGAGAAGAAGTTTCCCATCTGTCATTCTTTACGTAAAAACAAGTCACCATGGCAGTATTTTTTAAATAAATATCCTAAGAATAATGCCACTGTATTGGCTTTTAAGGTGTAAAAGAAAGACTGGATTCACATCTACATGGAAAATCTTTTCAATCTAAGGAAGAAAACAGATTTGTGAAGTTGGATTCAGCTGAAAAAGCTACTAGGAGAACCAATTACTATGAGACTGGAATCTAGATTTGTTTTACTTACCTAGATTAACAGCATTGAAATCAACCAGTAATTCACACACAAATTTTATTCATTTAAAAATTAAAGACTAGTGAAAAATAAGTTTTTTTTTTTCTTCTCCCTCACACACTGCTGAACTTTGCTGATTGAACTCGCATTTTTGTACATTTGAAAGTGCTATACATTTTCGTGGATTGTTCCCAGTGAGAGGGACAAGTGTGATCCACAGTCCTTGTCAGACCTCACAGTTCTCATCTCCGCTGTCTGTAGTGTAGACAGAGACAAGGCAGGGATCATGTAACCATGCTGCTTCTGCACAGGAACAACCTGACCAGTGAGTTGACTCATTGATGACTAAACACCTCAGCAGTTTTATTCTTACAGATGCATTTACTCAAACTTTCAGAACTATGAGTACACAAGGCAAATGTAGTTGAGTTCCAGGAGGCATAAATATTGTTGTTAAAAACACAGTGAAATCCCACCTGATGCCTTTTCCTGGTCTTAAAATTAAGAGCCAGACATGGTTAAGGGAAAAAAGGGTTTTTAACTTGGTATTTAATAAGGATTCTTATGGTGCACCACTTTGCCAAGGTGGAACGCGCTGAAATGCACACATGTGATAGGTCATTTATACAATTTATAGACCTTGCAAATGAACATATCTGTCAAAGATTCCTCAATGAGAGGCTTGAATGATTGGAGTGATATCCCCCCATCCAGAGGAATTCCCCCTGGATGGGCCTAATCTTAGTTTACAAATGTGTTCTAGAGAGGACCTTGGTTTCTCAGGATAGCAAAGGGCTTTCCAGCCTACAACTGCGAGGCCTCCAGCATGTTTGGTCCCCTGGCTTAATGGAATATTAGAACTATGCTAAGTTATTTGACTTAAGGAATTACAAGTATGCATGTTAAAAGAACTGAGGACACATAAAAGTTATATAAAAGGCATATAAAAGAAAAGGAAAAAATCCATCATGGCATCATACCACTAAAACATAAAATTAAATAGGTGTTTGAAAGCTTGTATTTCAGGAGTACAGTATCAGCAGATTGCAAAAACCTATCTCCCTAGCATTTCCAAATTTTTTCTCCCCATTGCAGCAAAACAGTGGATATAGGCAATTTTAATGAGATATGTTTACCATTTCGGGTGCACGTTCAGTGATTAATTTCTATTGAGCAGAGAGGATAGATTCCCATCTCACTCCTCCTTGACATATTTTGTTTCATTTTAACATATTAACTGTCTCAGTGTCTTGCTCTGTAAATCTGCAGATTGGTGACTTGCTTTGTCTTGTAATGTCAAATGTACTATAGATTTAATCTAGTATCACTTCTCACCTGTGGTAGGGCATAAAGTGATCTCAAAAATCTTCACCATTCCTTGTGCACACCTCCTGTGGAAGGCAGGAACAGTTTTTGTTTCCCATCTACTCTTGACTTGATTTTTACACTGTTTTTTAGAGAATAGCAGCATGACCCTTCCTATTTCTTTGTAGACCTCATCTTTTGGAGACAATATGCTGAATATGCAGATACGTTTCTACTGACTGCATAAAAAAAAAAAGCAAAAAGCAAGACATCTTCCATCTCTGAATTCACCAGTGTCTGTACTGCTTTCTATCTTCTTCTTAGGATTTGAGTTAAATGCATTGACTACTGCAGGGTAAGGAAGGAAAAGCAAGTTAAAGAAAGGCAAGGCAAGACACAACCACATAAATTCTAAAGTTTTCATTTACTTACAAATAATGGATTTTTGGTTGTTTTGTTGTTGTTTGGTGGGGTTTTTTTTGTTTGTTTGTTTGTTTTTTTCTTTCTTATTTTATTGGTGTAGAGGCAAATCAGAAGAATTAGAAGAATTTGAAAGGATGTAAAAGAGTAAACTTGTTTTCTCACAAATAGCAAAGCCTGAGAGAATGGATTTTAAATCTTGACTGAGAATGAAATGTACTTGGAGATTGTAGGAACAGTGGCATTTTCTTGTAGTGGGCAGACTCAGTGCAGAATGACTATGAGAGGAAAAAGCAGAAGTGTCTGTTAAATAAGCAAAAGTTTTGACTTCTTGTAAAGTCACCCTTGACACCAAATCATCTTTAGCACGAAAAATGCGCTGTGAGGATTGACTTTTTAACAGATGTAAGATTCTCATTTCTTTGGAGAATAAATATCAACAAATGATAAATGAAGAAAATTTGCTACTATCATATGTCTATCTATCCCAATTTGCAAACATTAGTCTTTATCTGTGGGTTTTTTTTTTTTTTTTTTGTTTTAGCAAAAATTTGGAAAAAAAAGTAGTGTTCTACCTGAGCATAGCCTGCTTTTTGTAATGAAATATAAGTATTTGGCTTGTATTTTGTAAATGGTTTGTCTTAAATAATTCGAGGAAGTATTTAGGAAACTACTTTCATCTCCAAGCTCATATTTTAATTCCTGTTGATACAGATGAGAGCAATATGCATGTATGAAAATAATAAAAAAAAGCTTTTGGTATTGTTAAACATCATTGTTGATATTTTTATGGGTAAAAAAAAATATAATTCTGTCATTCAAGAGTTTAATACTGATAGTGTAAAGAAGATGAGTCAGAAATCTAGCTTTCATCTCTGAAGGATTAATACTGTATCTTTGTATTGTATTCATGAATGCACTCCAAGACACCTCTTCAAAATGAGACCAAAATAAAATTCACTTAATTTCACTTCAGCCAAAAAGATGCATTTATTTTCCTAAAGCAAAGACTTGTCATAGATTTATATGTTCCCTTCCTTCCCCTAGAGAACACATATGTCACCTCTACGCTGTCTCAGCCCACTGAGGGAATAATAATTTTTAATAAGACTGCTATAAAAAAACATTTAATATGCATGTGAAATGCTCTGTTATGAGAGCAATTATAAAGAACAACCATGATTACAGATATCAAAGCAAACAACCCTGAAATCAATTTTATTGTCTGGACAACACCATCAGAACATTACCAGGTAAACATGGTATATCAGTTTTACTGATGAGGCAAAACAATCAAAACCAATGACTACAGAAGTGGAAACACCATAGAACAAAATGTTCTTTGAAGAAAATAAAACTGAAACATTTTGAGAAAAATAAACTGTACTTGCATTTTTATACCTTTCTTTACATACTGAAATTCTCTTTTTGTTCCAAAAAATATTGCTATGTCATATATGGGAAATTATATCCCACTTGTGAAATCAAAAGTTGACTTTATAGATTTTTTTCTGAGCTCAGAACTAGATTGTGTGTATTTCATTATGTCCTCCTCCAAAGAAAAGGGCACAAAGGCAAAATTTTGCTTTTACTAGTGGTGAATGGACACGATTTTATGTTTTTTTATCACCACAGAGTTAAATGTAGCAACCTGTTTCTAGAAGGAAACAGTCAGAAATAAAGTAGAACATCATAAACTATGTTTGCCTGTCAAACGCATATAGCAATGCCTGTCAATAGAAAATGAGAGTCTGTTAAAAGAATGGTATTTTAATTGAATTTGTGGATTCAGAACACTATTAATTACACACCTCTCCATAAAAGGTATAATTAGGACTTTCTGAGGTAGTATCCAATTGGAAAGGCATTCACTAGGTATGGCTATACCTACTGGAAAACATTTAGATGGGAAGGTTTTGACTGAGACACTTTCAAAGGCACTGACCTTTTCCCACTGACAAAATGTAGGCTTATTTCAAAATAAACAGCCTACTAAATGCACATAATCTAGGCTCATTAGGAGTCTTTAGTTTGTATCCTACAAAGTGCTGCTAATACCTTCCAGAATATTCTCTAAAAGAAGCAATGCGCTGTCTAAATCAAAGTTCACTGTCACCAGGGTACTTGACTGAATCCTAAGAGTGGTTTTTTTTTAAGAATTCAAGAGCTGAAATGCATAGGCAGTTACCTTGAGATAGATGTGCTAAAGATTTATAATAACACATAATCTTTCAGATAAAATTGCCTCAGTTCTGCAGAATAACTGTACAGATACTTCATAAAGAAGTGAGGTGCTGTTTATCAGATGTGCACTTCTCACATTATAAAACCCACATTGGGTAATTGGTGACATGAACTTGTATTCTCCCTGGCAGGATTCTTCCAGACATCTATTTCTTGTAGTCGTTTTGAAAATCATTCCTTAAAGACTGTGCGAGATGCTGGTATTCCACTACTTTTTATTCTCACGAAGAAGAATCTTTATTCACCTGGAATAAAAATAATTTTTACCACATAAAATGAATATTCCTGGATATCTCCCTTTAAAAAGCCCAGAGTGACCCTTTCCAAAAGCATTTTGAATAATTTCTCACTTTCTTACTCAGTTGAAAACATTTTCCTAGAAATGGTAATATCTCCCTTGTGAAAGAAAATATTACCACATCCCTTGAAATTCCTTCTTAACAAATGCAATCAAATGACAGCCACCTTAACTGATATGTATTTCTCAGGGAAGTCTATGTAACTTTGTTAGTTTTCTTACCAGCTGTAGCAAAATATTTGCAGACAACCATCTTCCAAAATGTGAATTTTTTCTTTTTAAAACGTATTTTATTATTTCAGAGTCTGTAAATGTACAGAGATTTGTTTTGTGTATAATTTCTAAGTATTTTTGTCACATAATGACTAATTTACAAAATATTTGCCTTTGGTATATGTTTTACATATACTTTAATTGGTGAGTTTTGAGTTATTCAAGAATGTCCAGAAGAATCAGGAAGATTATTTATTTCTCACAGTATTTCATAAGCCAATTTAGTGAGACCTGTGCCCTAGTGTGTTCCAACAGTTTATTAAAATGATATTTCATTCATACATTTTTGTGTAAAAGAGATCTCTGTCAATCTTGAATTTCATGATGTTATTAATTCTTGTATGTTTGATTTTCTTCAATGTAGCCTTCCTTCTATTGCTTTGGCTTGTTCCACTTACAAGTGGTATATGTCTCCTGCACTTTCAAGCTTATGAATCAGTCCTTTATTCAGTGCTATAAATACCACATTTGGGCTAAAACTCTGCAGACGTCTGCTGTGCAAATTTTTGTTCTTGGAAATGCTTATGAAGACCATTGTAACTTTTTTTCTAAAACATTGGATGTGTTGTTTTGTCTAACATTGCACATGGCCTTTGTTTTGTCTTGCTATTTGTCTGTGCAACTTCAACTCTGAATTCAGAAAACACCTTTCTGATTTCCTTTCTCTCTAGTAATTTGGAATTATCATTATTACTACAGGACCAGAGTATCATAAACACTACATATGCTTCAGTCTAGACTTCATGACTTCTTTGCTTGGCAAATTCAATTTGAAGGGGTATTTCTGGATCTCTTATATGACTTTGAGTGTTTTGTTGGATTATAATCTCATCTGCCATTTAAACTCCCAAATTCAATGAGACTCATACTTCAGTCTAACTGTCTGGGACAGATTGCTTTATGAATCATTTCTGTATCCTTCCTGAAAAAGTATGGATTGATCACAATGATTGCTACAGTTCTGTAGCACTCCGATTCTAGCAATGCCTCTTGTGCCTGAATTAAATTAAAAATTTGAGGGGAAAAAAACATATAAATCAATATTAAACTATGGCAAAAAATAACATTGCCTGGTTTGTCTTCCTCCTGGTGCCATTGCTTGAAAATGCAGAATAAAATAGTCTGAACTTCCTCTGGCTGTCCTCTCCACATTTAGAAGTTATTCAAAAATTTTTGGGGATTTAATTGATTCATTAACTGAGATTTAACTAAACTTATGTAACTAAAAGTTTCTAGTGGCTCCTTGTAAATGTGCTTTACACTTGGAGTTCTATTAATTTTCTCCAGTTCGTTTCTTTCCTTCTTTGTTTTGTGAGTTCTCTTACTCAGCATTCGGATTAAAATGCAGGAGACGCTGGGCTTTTCTTCGGACTTGGATGTTTATTGTTTCTTATCTATATTACAGCTGCACAGAGTGTGCCTTCTAAGTTAACAAGGTGAAAACAGTCCTGAGTTCTAACTTCCAAGGTCTTTTAAAGTCCAAATTATCCAATTATGGAATACCAACTAATTTATTTTTACTTATAATCCAAGAACTAATAATTCATGTTCTGCACTGGGGGGTTTTTTTGAACCAATACCAAAACACCCAGATTTGTGAAGTAGGAAGAAAGAAAAAAAACTAACCCACACCCCAAATCCTCCATATTGTTATTATAACACCCATAAACCTAATTTTTCTACACCTCTACATATTCCATCCAGTGATATAATTTTTATTATACAGCAACAACTTCAGTGTTATCACATGATTTGGGAAGCTTTTCCCAAGGCCCCAGGTCAAACACAGTGTGCTTTTGAGGGTCATTGCCTGTCAACACTGAAAGACTGAAATTCTCTGAACCTAGGGTTCCAACAGAGTTCTTTGGTTTCTGGCTGGTACTGCTTGCTTATTTCTTACAAACTCCAAGGATACTAATTAACTCAGCTGCTCCTCAACTTCAAGAATTTTGTCATAGTCATTGAGTTTTCAGTCTCATCAACATCTCAGTTCAAACGTCTGTGGTCAAACTTTAGGAAGTACAACGAATTAATGCAGTTGAGAATTCCCCCGCTGGTCTCCTTGTCCTTGGCATCCATGGATGCATTTATAGACAAAATCAAATGTTAAAGCTGAGTAAGAAATAAAATGAAAAAAGACTGTGAAACCCAGGCTTAGAAAATTAAAAGTCTTTAGATGAGATCTGCATGAATTCTACTAGATATCATCACTTGTGTTCAGACGATAATAAATGTCGCCATTTACCTACCAGGTTAATGAACAGTTTGGTGGGGACTCTGCAGAGTGGGTGAACACCTGACTAATTTTCTAGTGATTCATATATATCTGCAGGACATGGTCAGGAGGAGCAAATTATGGGAAGCTGCTAAGCAGATGCTCTAGCTGTGAGAAGCACAAAAACCATGTTGGTGCAAATTGGTTAGCTGCTGCTTTGTTTCTGCTTTTATTGGGTTTGCATGGCAAGGTTTTGATAACAGGAAGGCAGCACGGCTGGCTTCTCTGAGAAGCTGCCAGAAGCTTCCCCTAAGTCCAATGGAGCCAATGCAGCTCCAAGACAGACCCACAGCTGACCAAGGACAAGGCCATCAGTGACAGTGGTACACATCTGTGACAATGGACACCATAAAATTTTAAATCTCCAGGTTTTACAATTCCAAGCAGGTGAGTTACTCAAATGTATAATTAACATAGTAAAGGAAAAATGGACCAGATGAAAAAACATATTCCATGACTGAATGAACAGTAATCTGCATACTTGATGTTTGAAAAAGTGTCAAATTAACATAATCTCTTAGATGAACAATTGTTCATAGTGTTTTCTGCTGGTCTTAAAATGAAATTAGGCTTCCATCTAAAGTGATGTTTATGGAAGAATCATAATTTACTATGGATTCTACATACTATTATTTCTGAAGGTATCAAAGCATGCTTGACTGTTAAGTATGGTATTGCTGAGATCTTTTCAGAAGTCAAAATTGATGAGCTAGCCCTCAAAACTCTGTATATTGAGAGACATTGCAGCAAAAAAAAGGAGTTTTATCAGTGTTGCATTTTTTTTCCAGCTTCTACTACTGAAGTGTCTGCTGGAGGTGACAAGATGCTGTTATGAGAAAGCTTGTAGTACTGAAGCACTGGTGCTTTTGGAGTACATAAGCAGACATTGAGAGGATACTTGAGATGAAAACATTTGGCAAATTGAAAAAAAAAAAAAGTCAGGATATAAACTGACCTTAAAATAAATAAAAATAAAGGATAAAGTTAGCTTGACATTTACAATATTTCTTGTAATACATCAGTGACCAAGGAGTAACAAGTGAGCTAAATTACCTAATTTTCTGAAAACTGAGTCATAATTCTATGAAACTTGCAACAATACTTCAAAGAAAAAAAATATAATGATGAAGAAAATACAAGAATGCTTATTCCTGTTTACTAGTAAGCTAAATTTAATATTTGTGATTGTAATAATAGAGGAGTGAGCAGGAGAAAAAAAGAAACTTTAAAAATTGGTATATAACAAGTAAGATGTTTTTTATTCCATAGAAAGTCTATAAAATTAATTTCATCCTGTAGAAAATCTTCAGTGAACACAGACCTTGGAGGATAAAGACAGGCTGTTTTTTTCCACTGACAACATAATAGGAGAAGGTGATCTGCTGTGTCATAATACCATTATTTCTCCACGTGTGTTATATCATATCTCTCAACCTACACATCTTATGCCAACATAATGCGTGATTTTCATGGTTTACAGCTTCTTTACTGGATATCTTGCTTTAAGGACACAACCTCCCATAATTTACAATTTCAAGTAAAATATTGGAATGCAGGGAGAGCTCTCCTGCATTATGTGACTAGTCTCTGGAATTCATTTGTGGCTTTTCACACTAATTGTAAAGGATAAAAAAGTTATTTTCTCAGAAATACTGAAAAATTCCACTAATAAAATTGAACTTGAATTCCTGAAGGAAAGCATTAAGTTCTGAGCCAATCTGATACAAAATTCGGTCTCTGGGGCTTTACACTCTCTGTAGATGGGACTTAAGGCTTGAAAGCTCTCTTCTTTCAGTATCTTTCTCTGGTCTTAGGCCTCAGGTCAGGCATAACTTTCCCATGATGTACTGTGTGATGTCCTAATCAACAAATGATCTTAGACTGAAGAAACTCAGTCTGCTTTCCCTGGTCCACAGTCAAGACATAATTCTTGGACAGAAAGAGTGGCAGTTTGAAACCTTTGACCTAAATGTCTTAAAGGCCTTATTAGAAATTTGGTTTTAATAGTGACTCAGACCAAAAGAAAATGTTTTCTTAGTTACAACAAGCCAAACAATATGTATGTTTTCTAACACAGAAGTGATGATAATTTTGTGGAAACTGCACTGTCATATAACAGTTACTTCAACAGAAGCAACTCCATATTCCACTCTGCCTTCTATAAGGTACTAATCATCACCATATGACTGATATTAACCTGACTTAAGCATTTAGTGTGAGTTATCTTCCCATCACACATATCACCAAGTATATGGGAAACAAATCCCATTTTTGTAGTCCTGTTATAAATGAAATGTCAATTTAGTCGAATTAATAATTTGCGCAAGCCAAATTATTAATATAAAAATAAATAAAATTTATTTTAATCAAATTGACAATCAAAATCAGCCACTATATAAGAAAGCAGGGCCAAGCCTAGGTTCTTGACTCTGGGTGACACATACACAGCTCTGACCACCAGCAGTTCAGAGAGGTAAGTGCACACCTTAGAGATGTTTGAGTCCAGTTTTTATACTGTTTTTCTTGCTCTTGGCTATGAAATCCACTGTCCTTTTCATTCTTGATGATACTCAGGTCCAGTGCTCAGTGGTACATTTAGGTGTTGATGTGTCCAAGGATTCTCTTTGTGCTCTGGTTGATGGTTTCCAGTAACTCATCCTAGCATATGATGATCTTTCCGGGAAATCCTTGTATGATGACAATGAGGTATCTTGAGCAATAGGTCCATTCATCAGCAATGTCCAGGGAGCAGCAGATCCTATCTCTTGCTTCTTTCAGATGGAAAAAGATCTTTGTTGGGTAAGGTGAAATCATGGGTCTGAGGTCATCTCCTGAGCTTGCCTGCACTTCTTATGTTAATTAGTACCTTCCTTGAGCAAGATGTCATGAGACTTGCCAAGGTGTACTCTGAACACAATTTAAACATATATACAATTTGCAGGATATAGTTCATATTTTTAGATCTCACATAAATAACTTATTACATTTGTAGTGTTTTAATTTCTTATGAATTTTGACCCATCTATAACAGTCTTAAGCAGAGAAGATAATGGGTAGTCTCTGAGAGAGAATATTTTGTCTCAGTGGTAACCCAGAAAACTGTATCTTGTTTTGAAACTGTGCAGAGCCTCCTCATGAGCAAGTAATACTTAATATGAACATGACTATTTTTCACACGTTTTCACAATGCTCTAGTTGTATAGTACAGCATAGTGCCACAAAATAAATCCTTTCATTACTCTACACACTCCAAGGCTAGAAAATATCTACCAGTATCATTTCAGCCAAAATTTTAGGATTGCAGAAAAAAAAATCCAGCTGCCTCCAGGTATATCTAAAGGGGCCAGAAAACCCCACATATTCCATGAGTCAAATTTCGACTCCTTCACCGAGGTTTAGATTAGAACTTGACTATTGTATTGCTTTTAACTTGGCTGCTGGCATGTCATTAATTTTAGAATTTCTTTCTTAATCATGTATTTTTAATTTAATTGAACACTTTTAATTTAAGACATATTCTGAAAATAATGAAAAAAAGGGGAGAAGAGGAATGCAATAGAAATAGTAATATGAATAATAACAGTGTTAAAAAATACAAACTTTTTGGATGACTAACAAAAAGCAACATTTTCTTTCTAAAAGGTGTTAAATCTGTGTTTAAAACTAAGTTGCAAAACCAATTTGAGGTATTCTACCACCTGATAGGATCATTGTGATTAGTATTTCACTCTGTATGATAATCCCGCCCAAAGAAATTGTTTGAATAAAATGTTTTGCAAAATGTTTTATAGAGTTAGAGAATAAACCCCCAAATCCTCAGAACATAAAACTTACAATATTTCATTCAGTGGCACTTTTTCCAGGAGACACCAAGATTCTTAGGGCTTAACTCCATAGAAACATAGAATCATAGAATTGCTTGGGTTGAAAGAGACATTAAAGATCACCTTGTTCCAATCCCCCTGCCACAGGCAGGGACACCACCTTTTAGATAAGAATATTCAGGGTCACACCCAACCAAGCCTTTAACTAGATCCCATGGATGGGGCATTCACAAATTCACTGTTCCAGTGCCTCACTACCTTCTGAGTAAAGCATTTCTTCCCAACATCTAATATAAATCTCTTGTTTCTTATTTTAAAACTGTTCCTCCTTGTCCTATTGCTATTTCTGTCTGTAAAAAGTTTTTCTTCCTCTTTTTGAAAAGTCATGTTCAGGTACTAGATGGCTAAATGGTTGATGAACCAAATGGTTCATGAACTGTTAGGATACCAAAAAGACAGAATTTAGGCTTTACTATTACTAGTAGAAAACCAACATAATAAAAATATTGATTACCACTGACAAATCCTGGAAATTCCTGGATTCTACGAGGAATCTACTTTCTTTTGTCATAGCATCTAAGCACAACATTGTATCTTCACAACACTGCATCAGCATTAATGCATTGGAATAATGCTGGAAAACAGAACTCAGGAAGGCTGCACAGTGCAGATCTTACAGTTTTATATGCCTCTGAGCGTATGCAGAACAGCTGGTAAAGGCTAGTGGGAACACAGAGATCATCTCCTTTGCTGGCTCAAGAAATCAAATTAGGAAATCTGGATTAACTTCCTCCTGGATTTGATCAAAATCCAGAAATGAACCATTAAACCTACCTTCACCCTTCATCACTAGCTGTAGGCTAATCACAATGTGCCTGTCTGCTTCTGTAGAGCAATGAAGATCAAGTGACAAGACCTTATCAAGACATGGTAAAGCATTCTGACAGAATCAGGCTTTATATGTAATGTAGCATTAGTTGACATTTCTTTTAAAAAATATGGTGAGCATCAACCTCTATTTTGAGGAATAACTTAGGACTTAAAGAAATGATTAAGGATACAGACAACAAATTATCAATTTATACTCAAGATTTCTATAGTTAGGTAAGATGAATCTGACTCTGGTGACTTTTGTAATATCTGGATACTACTCAGGTAACAGGGAACATTTTCTTGTCTCATTTATCTGGTAAATCTTGAGGTCATTTCTACATAGTGGACTCACTTTAACAGTAGTACTAGAACTTGATCCAGAAGCTATCCTGAAATGAGCAGTCACTTCTTGACAAGAGAGGTAGCAGTAGGTGCTGGATTTTTATTTTCCATGCATGATATTTCCTCAGCTCCCTAAAAAAGAATATGTTAAAGGCTACATTTCATTCATTTCTTAAGGAGAAAGGAAGCAGCACTTGTGGGAGGAGTGCAACTCTAGTCTGTGCAGTAAATGTCTTGGTCTAGATGTAAGAACCCGTATCAGTTTCAAGTTAACTTGGGTTCAAAGGCAGCTCCTATCTTTTCATGTCTTTTCATATCTTCTCAGACCTTTTTTGTTGCACAGATATCCTAGGCAACTGTTGTAGTTTAACTCCAGCCAGCATCTAAGCCCCATGCAGCTGCTCACTCACTCCCCTACCAGCAGGATTGTGGAGAGAATCAGAAGGGTAAAAGCAGGAAAACTTGTGGGTTGAGATAAAGACATTTTATAAAGGAAAGCAAAAGTCACTCACACAAGAAAACAAGGAGTTAAATCACTGTTTCTCATGGGCAAACAGGTTTTCAGCCATCTCCAGGAGAGCAGGGCCCCATTGTGCATAACACTGACTTGGGAAGAAAAATGCCATCACTTCTAATGTCCACCCTCTTTCTCCTTCTTCCTTTCCCACTTTATATACTAAGCATGATGTCATATGGTCATGATGTCTTATGGTCTGGAATATTCCTCTGGTAAATTTGGGTCCCCTGTCCTGACTGTGTCCTCTCTCAACCACCCCAAAATTCCTTGCCATCATTACAGTACAAAAGGCAGAACAGACTTTGGCTCTGTGCAAGCCCTGCTCAGCAATAACTAAAACATCTCTATGTTATCAACCCTGTGTTCAGCACAAATCCAAAAAGCAACCCCATAGAGTCACTGTGAAGAAAATAACTTTACCCCAGCTGAAACCAGCACAGCAATGTCCCCTGTGTCATGACACCTATTTCAAATCACATTTGGTACCTAATACCTGGTTAGGTTTTAAAATATTGAATGATAATCATGTCAACAGTGTCTTTCTCAAAGGGCACATTGTGGAGCATGCACACAAGTGTGCAAGTGTGTAATCCCTCAACACCAAAAAGACTGTCATTCAGATTTCAGTTTTTATTGAAATAGACAATCAGTTTGAAAGCATTTTTAATGAATCTGTTTTAATCATTAATAAAAAGTTACTAAATTACATCAAACATCATCAGCTGCATTATCATGCCTGGGACCAATATCAGGATAAATGATCTATAATTGCTAAGGTCATCTCACTTGCCTTTTATATAGAATTAACTTGGTTGTTGGCAAAGTGGTATAAATCTTTATTTGCAACCTATTAATATCCGATAATTTCCAGAAGTCTAATTTTAGTTGTCAGTATTTTATATTCTTCTGGCTAATGCGAGCATGAAACATATGCTGTCAACATAAAAAAAAAATATATATTTTCAAATGTTTTTCTCCAAATACAGATTGAAATAACAGAACACTTCTACCCATGCTTGATTATTAGTGCTCATGCTTGATTTTTAGTGATTATGAATTAAATAGGTATCATATTTCTATAAAAAGAGAAGACAAGTGATACAGTTCAAATAAATACACATTTTGGACAGCTTTTTTTTTTTTTTTTCATATCCAGTAGATGAAAAGCCAAATGGAAGAGGAAACGAGCTAATCTCTAGCACTGTATTTAAAAAAAAAAAAAAAAAGAAAAACAAAAATGTTTCTTTATTACCCCTATTTTGTTTGAAAGAGGAAGAAGGGCGCTATTCCTCTATTCTGCTTAGAAATGTAATGAACTATAGAAGGTAAAAAAAAAAACCTTCTCGATTTGAGGATAAACACCTCCCTCTTCTGGGACTTTCTATGCACTGCCTGACAATTAAGATTCTAGAAGCTGCATGAGGCATTGTTTAGTTCTCTGTGCACATCTCATATAGGAAAGGTGGCCATTAATTATTTTAAATCTACTGTGTCATTAGCTCCAGGAAGTATAGAAACAGGCTTTTTTCTACTTATTCTCCTTGATATTTTTTATGACCCAAGGACCTAATATCTTTGTTACAGAGCTAATCAAAAACTGCAAAAGCAAGGCAAAAGGAACATATGTTTTTAAGGTACTTCAGTTATCAATGGCACATTATTAGCATAATGCAAAATCCTATCCCATTTGTATTTAATTATTAAATAGTCTAAGACAAAATTAAAAGGCACTATCTGCTTATCAGACAATTACATGTACTATATTAAATGGTTGGCCAATTTTCATGAATTATTAATAAACACAGAAATTTAGCTAAAAGAAAGTTCATTAATGTCCAAGGAATTAATAATTACAGTCTTCTCCTCTCTGTGAAGCAAGTATTCCGAAATTGTACCTACTGACAGCAGGTACATTTTTCAAATTGTATGTGCATATTTCTAGCAGAGTGCTCATCAAATATAAACTGTTCCTTAAACTTATCAGCAAGTGCCACAGACGATACTATGCTATTATAGGTGTTGTTGCCAAACAAATTATCACAGGTTTATGTAATGGTACCTCATTATGGGAAACCACTTGTGACTATGTTAATAGAAAGTGCTGCTAAAATGAAAAGGTGTGCAGACTTTTTCGAAACTGTTAGTACTGACAATCATAATTTACGGGACAAATATTGTCTAGCTGGTAAGGTTCTGAGATTTATGAAAAACGTAATTGTGAACAGTTCCCAAGTATATCTTGTAGTCATTTTTGTACAAAACACTGCAGAATCTGCCATAAATACAATTATGTCTAACTCTATTTGTACTTATGTGTAAGTACACAAACATTTATATTTATGCACAGAAACATAAAAAATATCATTTGTATACATATGAAAATTACCAGTATCATGGAAAAAGTTTTATTTGGAAAGCTGATATATGTAAATACATAGCATGTGTACACAGGCTGTTTACTGAACTCATATACATACTGGATTAATCTTTCAAAGAAATCAATTTCTGATCTATCTACCATGTAAGTGTTTATATTATTTTGGTTCATTCTCTTAATAGACAGTAATGAATTTTTTAGCAAACCCATGAATTATATTAGAGATGATTAAATCTCTTTTTTTCTCATTAACTAATTTATAAAGAATATAATGCAGAATATGGGAAAAGTTTGACATTTTCACAAATATTTCTGCTCATGATTATACATTTTTATTTATAAAAGTTAGGGAGAATGTTCACTACCAATGAGAGGTTTGGGAAAGGTTCTTTTCTATGTTATTATCTCATACCTTTCAAGGGAAAGGCCAGTCTTTCCGAAGCCAGTAGCCAAATTACCATGATTTATCAGTGCACATGGATTAGACCAGTTAAACCACAGGATGGTTGAAATTCAGCAGTATGTCTGGAGGTTACCTGGTCCAAACCCTCTGTTCAAATAGACTCTCTAGGACAGTGTCTAGATGGATTTTTAATAACTCCTCAGCCTCCATGGGCAATCTGTGCCACTGCTCCCTCACAGTAAAGAAGTGTGGTCTGATGTTCAGAGGGAACCTCCTGTGTTCCAGTGTGTGTCCCACTGCCTCTGGGCCTGTCACAGGGCACCACTAAGAACTGTCTGGTGCCATCTTCTGTCTCCTTTACAAACTCCCTTCAGGTATTTCTACATATTCATGAGATAGATACCCCCTGAACTTTCTCTTCTCTGGAATGTGTTTCTCTTCCGCAGCAAAGATACTTCAGTCCCTTAATCATCATTTTGGCCCTTTGCTGGATTCTTTCCATCATGTCCATGTTTCCCTTGGACTGAGGAGATTAGAACTGGCCACAAGACTCCAGATGTGGCCATAACTAGCCACAAGACTCCACTAGTGCTGAGTGGAGGGGAAGAAAAACTTTCCTTGACCTACTAGCAACAATCCTCCTAATAAAGCCCAAGACACCATTAATACTTTTTGTTCCAAAGTCACATTTCTAACTCATGTTCGGATAGATATTCACCAGAACTCCCAGTTTCTTTTCAGCAAAGCTGCTTATGCTGGGGCCAATAAGCCAGAATATTGATGCATGTGTTGTTCCTCCTAAGTACAATGGTTTGTACACCCACCATCCATCCTGAAATGAGGATGGTCTCATCATTGCTGCCTTGTCACTTCAACAGCAGAAACAGCAACACCACTACAGAGAGCAGGGAAAAAAGGGTGCCTGGCCTGGGCCTGTGTCAAAACATAAATCTACTTCCTCCAGACCTGTGAGGAAAAATACTTTCCCTTAGTTTTCCTTGAAGCAGTATTGACTCCATATTAGTATAGTTTATGCTAGTATGAGACATGAAGTAATATCATTTATGCAGTATGATTTATGACAATGTAATAAGTGCAAGACATGTTTTTCCAAAGTGGTTCAATGCTTTATAAGTAAAAAAAAAAAAAAAATAAGATTAGAGTGTTACTTGCATTCACAATAAACAAGTAGCTGTGACTCATCCCCAGGAGTTTAAAGAGTATGCTTATTATGGAACAAGGTGCTATTTTGCTATTTTGACGTTTGATTGCTTTTTCACTCTGCAATGTGAACTTTATTCCAGTTTAGAGGGTGAAATTTAAGCAGTCTTTGTGCGACCCCTGGTGGAGCAAAACCTCAGAAAAGCAGTATTTGCATGAAAACATTATCAATTAGCAGTAATAATACCTGCCTGTGTTCAGCTGATCCACTTTTTTTTTCATTTTTTGCTTTTCCCCCTGTAAATATTAATAGTCAGATATACACACATATTAATTTTTTTCTGTATTGCAAGTAAAGAAAATTGACATAATTGCACCATACAAGAATTAGATTCCGCTTATAAAAGTCTGGTGGAAATCCCTTTGAAATCTGTAATATTAGAGAACACAATAAAATGCATAACAGAGCACAAATTGTAGGTACTGAATTTTCCAACTTTATTTCACATGCAAAAAATGGAAGCTTGTAGGATTAGTTTTTTCAGGCTGATGGAAATCACTCGACCAACATCACCATGGGTGCAAGTCCAGCACAGTAAAGTATTTCAGCATTTCAAAGAAACAAAATCTTGAATTGTGTTTGCTGTGAGGGTGGTGGGGCACTGGAACAGGTTACCCAGAGATGTTGTGGATGCCCCAACCTTAGCAGTGCCCATGCCAGGTTTGCTGGGACCTGCATCAGCCTGGTTTAGAAAAAAGTGTTCCTACCTATGGCAAGGGAATTGAAACTAAATGGTCTTTAAGGCTCATTCCAACCCAAACCATAATTCTGTGTTTCTGTTTATTTATTCTTACATGTTTTTTCTTTCAAAATAATTAAGACATAGATATTGAAAGAGTTTTTGTAGTACATCATAGGTTAACAGAGAGAGATGAGGCAGAAATTTTAGGTCTAAGTTCAATGTACATCTTTCCAAAATCACTGTTGAACTTCATAAGATGAGTTCTCTAATTGACCCATTTATTAAAAACAGATTCCCTTTTCCCTATATCAATACTATGATCAGTCAGACAGTGAAATTGGCAAATTTTGTATTCCTTTTTCTTTATCAGTCTTGACACAGAACCTGTGGGTATTTTCAATTTTTTTTTACCTTAATTATCCTTTCCTCTTTACCATGCTGTCCTTTCCCCAAGAAAAGAGTAAAAGAACCTTACACTACCTCCTGGTTCATCAGTACTTCAAGCACTTACTAAATCCTGGGAAAATAAAATCAAGACATTATTTTTGTTCCATGTAGAATAAATTCTTGAACCCATATGTTCCACTTCTTCACAGATACTCAGTACAGTGTCTGTACTAGGAATGTACATGGAGCCAGGAAAAAATATGAAGAGGTTGCTATATGACTGCTACAATACAGCCAGAAATAGTTTGGCCAGTGCCAGGTGGTGCTTGCTAACAGAGTGTTGAAACATGTGTCCCAGGATGCTACATGATAGAAAGTATTCTTAAAAGAAATAGAGTGGAGGCTGCCCTATTTTTTGAGAGAAAAAATGTTTTTAGGCAGGAACACATAAGAGGTACTTGTGCTTTTTGTTCTCACAGCCAGGTCTGTTTTTATAGGAACAGGCATACATCTTTTGAAATTTTAAAAGTTCTTGATTAAGTCTCCTTTGTTGATGTTATTCCTCTTTGGAATCTGGACATGAATTATCCATCACACCATGGAGTCCCTATTATTATTTCCAAGACATAAGGAATATTGAAATATAACGGGGACATAGTTTCAACTGCGTTAATTCAGTATATTCTAAAGAAATACTGTAATAACCCACATATAGGCTTCCAGCATTTTTTTCAGCTCCAGTAGATTATTGTCTTTATGAGTGTCCTCTGCATTCCAGGCATCCAATCTGATTAGTCAAGCAGATGGAAGAGCACTTTGTTCATCCAAGAATAAGCTTCAATCAATTTCTGAATTGCTCGACTTAGTTTTGTCATTTTGTGCTGGCTGGTTGCTATAGTTCACCATCACAGCACAGGTTTAGTCTTCTTAGACTGTAAATGTTCCATTCAACTGCCTTACCATAACTTTCTGAAGCTGCAAAGCTTAGAGATTGATCTCCTGTTAGTGCTGGGGTGGTTTTCAAATACTGACAGTGGAGTGACAGCAGCAATGAAGAAAGGAGTTTTTCATTGATGCAGCCTGTCTCTAGGAAAATAAAGGAGACTCTATTTTCACAGGCATGGGGATTGCTCTGGTTAACAAAGGGTTAAAAGAAAGAGACTGAGGAAAATTTATGCAATTTAACATTACTTCTTTATTCTTCTTCAATTGTTTAGAAGTCTTTTTCCATTCTTTGTGATCTAATTAGGCATAGATAAATAGAGAATAAACTGCAATGGCTCTTGAATTTATGAAACTGGAACCTCTTTTAGCCACCAGAAATTACAGATAGGCTTTTTTTGGTAAGCGAATATCTACTTTAAAACTCTCTAATTTGTTACAGATATTTGTTTTCATCCTGAGGGGATGTGAAAGGACAAATAACATACCATAAAAAAGCTCAATACAGAGACTCAGATCTGAGTGCTCTACATTAGTAACTAAATGCAATATTGCTTACTTCAAGTAATCCTTAGAGCTTTTAAGGCTAATAGTTTCCAACTGTCCTGATACAATAAAGTATGACTTTTTCTATTAATTATTAAAAAGAAAAACCCTTGCATAGCTGAGGTCTGAGTGTTTCATAATGGTGAAGAGTTGCACTTTTTGTCTTCCTTGCTTTCCTTTTAACTTGTATGTGCATTGTGATAAATGAAGCATTTAACTACCTAGATTTTACTTTATCCCATGTTTCTTAATCAGTTTTGTTTTTCACACTCCAATATTTTCTGCAATAAATGGATAAGATACTAGTGAATGGGGTTTCAAACTACTGAAATCTGATTGATTTTACTTAACATGCACGTTCATGTGTAGGACAAAGAAAGGACTTCAGTGCAGTTTTGGTTGTCATTTGCAGTAAAGCGTAACCTTTCCTAACACAGTAAGTGCCATTACCTGTAGGACAAAACTTGATTTTTCTTAATACAAGGTTGACATTGTTAGTTTTATAAGGAAAATAAAATGAAAGAAAATCAATAACAGAATGATGTTATTGGATAAGAATAGGGGGGAAATAATGCATTTCTTTTCAGAAATATGAAAGCTGAGGAGTGTTCTGTGCCACTGTAAATTGTATTCTGACCAGCCATATGCACCTAAACAGTTTCCTTCTTCTTTCTAGCAGCTTGTTTAAAAAATTTGTGTTTGCACAATTTTGCAACACATATATACTCTCAAAATCCATTCCCTTCATCACTCATTTTCATTCTGTAATTAGAGACTATTCCAATGCCTTCATGCATAATACGCTTTCAGGGTAAATCTGCATTACCTTTTGACAGCAGAAGATGCCCATGCTCCAAGCTAAAGGGAGCATGGGCAATACCATGTTACTAACTTGAACCATCAATCAGAAGGATTTATTAGTTTGGAGTTAGTGCTGTGCTATTGCTAAAAGCTTAGTCAGCTTCATCATAAGCAGAAATCACTTGCAACTTTCTGCAAAATGTTATGTAGACACACCCTTTCACTTTTATACTACTGCTAAATTACATTCAGTTGTATTGCATTTTTGAATCATATATTCACAGTTGTAATTTATTCATGTAACCAGGATCTCAGCTGACTTTCTGGATAATGTTGAAATTGCATTTAAATTGCCATGATCTGTTACTTCTAGGTTTTCCTTTCAGGGAAGCTGGGCAATGCAAAATGATAAGAAACTGCTTTGCACCTTGTTTCATCCTGAGATGGAGCTGTGGTGCAGGCTGGGACAAAAACTTAGCAAGTCACAACACTCAGAGGTTTATTAACATAAACATAGACACAGTGACACTCTCTCTTTGATGATCGGATCAGTGAGGGGGTTTTAATATCTTATACACTGATTCAGTTATGATAATACTTGCACTATTCTTATAAAATACCACTGACTCATGTTTGTTCTTTCAAATCCTGTAGTGGGTGAGTTAAATTTTAAAAATAACCCTTATTTCTTTGACTAATATGATAGGTCTATATCTTCACATGTGCAAATGTTTGATTTGCACAAATATTTCTGTACTTATACTCCTTATTGTGTCTACATTTAGTTATATAAAAATAAAGAATAATTGTTTAGTTTCAGAATGTTCTATGAAGACATAACTATATATTTTTAGGTGTTATTTAATTAATTAATTACTAAAACAGGACATGTCTTCTAGCTCACACAAATCTTTTCTGAGAGGGTGAGACATGTGGACATTCTGTTGTAGCCTAAAGCAAGAAGACCATAATTTTTGTTCTAGATGTTTTTATGCCAAAAATTAGTATTGCTAGCACCAGCAGTCCTGACAACATTAATACTAACAAAGCTATTCCCAGCTGCTGCCACACACAAATTTTAAAACTTCAGTATGTCTCTTTCTTGGATACAGTTCCTATAGGTCTCTAGCTTTTGTTTTACTACCTGAATAATTCATGACCAGCAAGCTCACATCCTCAGGAGAGAGCTATGTTCAGAATGTTAAGTGAGTAAGAATTTTCTTCAACAATTTTGTTGTAAGAAAATACAAAGTGTTACAATATATTGAATTGAGTTCTATTGTGTGCATTTACTTGTAGCTATTCTATTACCTTCATCTCTTCCTTTGCTTACAATACAAATAGATAAAAATGTTGTGTGCTCATTTCCTCCTCAGGAGGCTTATTTAAAAAATTTTCTTAGGTTTTAATGTAAGATGTAACCAAAAGTATGTATTTTACCACCATCTGTTAAAACCAGATGAGACAATGTTCTTTCTCTTTTCCATGACACATCCATGATAACTCCTTCTGAGGGGCTATTTTTCTATTAGTGGGATATCAAGTCACACTACACGACTCATAGAATTACAACATCCCATTGTGAGATGCTCCATCCAGGGGCAGGAACCAAGCATTCCTACCTGGATATGATCTGAAGTTTGGAACACCACAGTCAGTCCTTACTTACTGGGTTCTCAGGGAACAAGAGCTACATAATCACCACTGGACCTTAAGAGGAAGACCAGACCTTTCTACAGGATCACCACTTCAACTGAACCACATCTATCACCTTAAGAGGACAGCAGCCACCATTCAGTCAGACCGCTACCACCACCCTGCCCAGCAGAGTGTCGGGTTGTATCTTAATTCTGTCAGTGTTTTTTGTACTATTGCATTTATTTTTAATTTTACTATTAAATTTTAGTTCTGATTTTGAGTCTCTCACCAGTTTACTTTCAAATTAGTACAAAAATAAGCAAGAAAATAGGATGCAGATAACTATAAATTCTGAGCAATGCAATTTTGACTGTTGAAAAGAAGTTAAAGCATCATTTGAAACAAAAAAATGCTGAAAATGTAGTCATTGTTTGGAGCAGTAGATTACATATGCCATTAAAAAAAAGTATGAACTTACATATAATTTATTTAAAATTAGAGAAATATTTAAGAAAACATATACCTTGTATACTTTATGTACCTCTGTGCTACATCATGATGAGATAAAATACATCAGCATGTATATTTCTGTTCAGAGTAGTGCTACAAAGCAACAGCATGGATAGTATAATGGCATCAGGATCCTGTAAAATGTGGAGGGATTAGTATTTACACATCCTTTTCTGTTCTTTTCTGAGACCCATTAAAGATTTTCAAACTTTTCACTTCCCCAATAATGCTAACTTATTGAAAAACAAATAAGTTCAAAAGGAGAAAGTGGCTTTAAACTTCAGGAGGTATAGTTTTGGTAGAGGATATGGAGAACATAGTACAGCCTCTCTTTTAACTTATAGCACCCAGAGGACCTCAAGTTCTGGTGAGTGCTCTAAAAGAGACATCTGTAGAATCTCATGGATGCCAGTTTCTCTTTAGGTCCTACAGAAATGAGATTGAGATCTTTCTGAATAGTGATTTTAATGTGGAAAAAAAAAAAACAAAACAAAAAAAACCCCCAAAACCTTATGCCACATTCAAAATATTTCTCTAAGGGACAAAAGTTCTGGGCAAAATTATCTCTGACTTTTCCTAAGAATGTAATGACTGGATTGAGAAATCTTCCATCTGAAAATTTTAAGGGGAATTTGAGATGGTTGAATCTGACCAAACTGGCATTTTCTAATGGAATACCCACTGGCAAAATATTTGACAAATTATATTTTAAGTGAAATATAAAAACTTAATTATTTGTGAGTTTTCTATGGACATTCTTCTCTTAATTCAGCTGTGATTTAATATTTCTGATATTTATGCACCCACACACATAGACTTGTATTTTTTGAAGATTCTTTCAGAGCTAAGATTTAATAGCATGCACTGGTTGAATGCTACATTTCAAACAGCTTGAGTTCACAGGGTGAAAAAACAGGTCAAATATTATTTCTGAAGTTCAGTGTGAGCCAATTAAAAAAATAGATAAGGGAAAAGTTTAATTGTCAAATTATAGGCTTCATAATTAATAATCAGATAAATGGTCATTTAGATCAGTTTTTTAAATACATGTTCTCAACTAACAAGGTGATAAGACATTTCTAGGACATTTTACTGTACTTTAATTCCATATAAAGATTCTATTAAGAGAAGTTAAACATGTACAGTTCAATGTCAGGAAATAAACAGTCTAAGTTACACGTGGTGAACCACGCTCTTGTTTACAAGTACACTGTTAGATGTTGTTTCTCAGTGGAAATAGAAGAAAATGCCACACTTATTCAAGTTACAAGGTAAATCACTTCCAGAAATAGCTTTACCTTTCGGAAGAAGCAATAATGAAAGGCAAATTTGCAGTTACACTTGCTGGGCATATTTTTAGCCAGTTAAAACTATTGCTCCCACTCAGAGATGACTTTGCTAAAAGTTAATACCATGAGCTACTTTGGTAATTAATGTTTTAACATAATTTTTTTCTTTTTTTTTTTTTCCTGATGTGTGTTTTTCAATTGCAGTAACAGAAGATTTCTTTTTCAATACTTAAAAGCTTCTTTGGTGTTTAAAATAGTCACAAAACACATGATGTTTTGATTAATACTTCTTTGAAACTGTAGTTCCTGCTTGTCATGAATGACTATAAACAAACTAAAGAAAAAAAAGACAGTGATGTTGACCTTCTGTCCTCTGAAACTAAGGTGAACAACTTACTTAGACATCCTTTATGGCACTTTGCCTGCATTATTTCCAATTTCACATAGTATTTAATGTTACAGCTGGAACAGTAGCTGTGATTATCCTGTAACACCAACAAACTATTTCAGAAAATATTAAGGAATTCATGAGATGTGTGTGTCAGAATAGCGGTCATAATTGATTGTTTCCAGTTCCCTAAGGAATTGCAACCTCAAAATATCCCCGGATGTTATCTTACCAGTAGGTCTGGGTAGACCAAGGTGTGTAGAAAATTGCTTAAATTGCTGTATTAGTCTCTTAGTAGCAATAGTAGTTAAGTGCATATTTTGACAACTGTATTTCTGAATGATGCAAGTATGAGTTACAGCATCATCACTGTGAACAACAAAAAGCCCTGAAATTGTGGGACCTGTTCTGGTCTATGGGATATATTTTCCATTAAAAAGGGAGTGACTTTAAATTTACATGTCTTTTATTTTCAATTTATGTCAGAGAAAGAAAAACAATATAGTTCAAACTGGGAATCTTTTTATTGTATCAGGTTAGACTCTTAAAGTAACAATTGATACTGACAGATTTAGAAAGATAAAGACACACCACAAAAGATTTTCCTGAATTAAATTGGATCATGTTTTGCATGAATTGGATGAGGTTAAACTGTGTCATTATTTTGAAGTTTACAGTAATACTTAAGTTCTTAAAGAAATATTTTGACACTCAGAAAGAAAACCCAGAGATTATTTTGTTTGTTGACTGGTTTGGGGGATTTTTGTGTTTCCAAAGAACTTGGAAGTTGTCTTCTTATAAAAACAATGATGGAGATAATTTTTTAACAGCTCAATTTGTACAACTTTTTTTCTTCTTCAGTCAGTATTGTTCAGTTCGAGAGCGCTGGCTGTTAGGTTCAATTTTTTTTGAATGTTGATACCATATTACCTATGGTAATAAATGTTTCTGTGATACTTTTCACAAGAACAAGCTCAGAAAGGAAGATGATCTCATTTTTCTGGTGTGCAGTGAAAGGATGAAAGGGAATGACTCGAAACTGTGCCAGAGAAAGTCCTGACTGGATTTTAGGAAAATATTCTTCACTGAGAGGGTGGCCAAACAATGCAAAAGGCTCCCTAGGGAAGTGAACACCATCTTGGGTTTCAAGAAGCATTTCAGTAGTGCTCTTGAACATATATGTTTTAAGTTTTGGACTGCCCTTTAGAGTCAGGAGAGGGACTGGGTACTCTTGTAGGTCCCTTCTCGGCTTATTTAATGATTCTAAGAGAGAATGATTTGCTTGTAGATCTCGCATTAGAGCCATTACAAAACTCGAGCAGTTTGAGTTATTTGCTGTAGTATCAAAATGTCAGTGGAAAATTCTAAATGTGCCTTAATATCTAGTTTCAAAGCTACTTGCTCAAAGAGTCAGTATGCCTCATTGCTCATAAAAAATGAACAGAGGGAAAAATTGCTAAGCTTTAAAAAAAAAAGGACACAATGTCCCAAAACAAACCAATAGTTCTGTCAAATAGCTTGTTTTGAAAGTCTGAATATGCTGTTTCTTGAAACAAGTTTTCAAGGAATAACATTAGAAAGGACATTAGGAAACTATCTAATCCTTTAGGGCTCTAATAATGAGATCAATAAAATACACTTTTAATACTCCTAGCACTTTTTCCTCTACATGTTCTTAAAACCATAGGCCTCTGATCAAAAGTCTTCATTTGATCCTGCTGTTTTAAAGTTATTAATACCTTCTAGCATTAATATGCTTTATTTTAATTTAAATGTATTCTTTTTTTTTTTTTCTTTTTTGCATTGTCCAGCAGAGATATGGAAAATAAAATGCTGTTTTCCTTCTTGCAGCAGGGCTTTACAGTCCTGAAAGTTGCTTTTATACTCATCTCAGACAAAGTAACAGGGGTTCACTCAATCTCTTTTCATTCACATTTCTTAAAATCTTTTCTAATCCCTTTCTATTAATCTGTATCTGTCCTGAAGTAGCAAATTTAGACATGATAATCCAGCTCAGGCCTGCTGAAGCCAGGTTGGGGAGAGAGATACTTCATGTCCTTTTTACAGCATACATATAATATTTGGCTTTTTTTCAACAAAGATAATTTAATTAATTTCAGCTGGCAGCACAAAGTATCTCCAGACCTTTTCTTTCCCCAGAAGCTACTTTGCATTCACAATATGTTCTGTACTTACACAAAAGAAAAGCAAAATATTGTTAAATCATAGTCATATACAGCATCCACCAACCACTCAACCAACCAACCGACACACCAAATAATTAATTTTTCATAAATACCATTCTCAGAGAAGTTGTGGATGCCACATTCTTAGAGATGTTAAAGGCCTTGTTGGGTTGTGCTCTGAGTAACCTGGTCTAGTGGAAGGTGTTATTTCCTTAATAATACCACACAAAACTGTAGTTACTTTTGATAATTTAAATGTAATAGTTCAAGCACTTAAAATTATACACCAAAGATGTCTTTAAATGAATTTTCCATGCATTTTCTTTCATGAAAATATGTATGACTTTTGTTTTAAGTAGGAATACTGTTCTTATATTATTAAGAACTTCTGCTAAGGTGAAATCAACATTTAAAAAAATATCTGTGCCACAAAGGAAAGATGAAACGATTTTTTTTTAAATTTTAAAATCTATTGAGGTTTTTTCAGCTGGAAATACTACTTTCAGGACACTTCTAAGCTACTTTGCCTACTGATTTTGGTTTCAATCAACACAATGCTTTCAATATTAAATGGATGTGTGCATCTGAGCATGTTTTTAATAGCAATATATATTTGCTAGAAAGTACTCTTGTTCATACAAATACTCATTGTAAGTGCCAAAAAATTAGAAGTTTGAATACAGGTATTTAAAAAGACTATGTACTTTAAAACATTGGAAGAAGCATCCCGATTTCCTGAAAGCAACTAAGAAGCAATTATTTATAAAGTTTTACATATAAAAGTAACTCTGTTGAAGTCAATGGTAATTTTGAGACACAACCAATTTCATGACAGATTCTTCATAGGTTGGGGATGTACAAAGTTTTAAAACATGTTGAAACAAGGAAAAATTTTGTCATGATATTCCTTAATTTTAGTTACACTTAAACAAATGGAGCTACCAGAAATTAGTTCAAGAGAACTATAATGATAAACTCAAATAATATCCAAAATATGCTTATCAAAGCACTGGCTGAAGTGCTACTCTAAACACTACATTTTACATCTGCTTTCAGTTTCTAAATTTGGATATTCTACAATCCAGTGGAGATATATCTAATCCTTTAGAGAACTGAAAATCACTGTAAATATGGTACAAGATGACCATATTCCTTTTTATAAATTTAGATACACAATGTATACCAGTGGAATGGAAGGCAAGTTTATAATGGAAGTTTTATATATATTTTTATTCTTTTATTTCTTAATACTATGATGAACTCCAAAAGTTTTCAATAACTATTTTTTTACTGCAGATTTATTTTTTTTTACAGATGGTTTATTGTATACTGCAACCAGTTTGTGGTGTTGTAGTTTTTTGTTTTTCTTGTTTGGTTGGGGTTTTTTCCCCCCAAAAAAATCTATCTTGTCACTTAATTATTTTTATTATTGAGAATTTTTATGAAGATTATTTTTTTTCTCATTTTCAAATCACCATCTTTCTCCAGTAAACAGTAAATAAGAAGTAACTTCAAATTTTCATTTATATATTACCTAGAAAACGTTTATAGATTTTCATATGCCTCTGGTGGATATATTTGCTATGTATAAACACAGTCATATCTTTTTCAAAGATTATATTATTACATAGATGAACATTATTGTCTCAATTAAGGAGCTGGATTCTACTGTATGAAATTCAATTATGGTCTCAAAGGATAAATCTAGGGAAAATTTTGCTTAATATTTCCACTTGGCACAGAAAAAAAAAAAAAGTGCTGATAAAAAATGCTGATGACAGAAAGCCACAGAAAGAGTTTGTCAATAAAAAGGACAGCTTTTTTAAAATACAGAAAAAATTTACTTTGAATGCTGAAATAACTGAGGTAAGAAGAAGTTCAATAACACAAAATTCAAGGTCAACACCTGTAATTAAAGGATTCTGTGGTACGAATGGACAGGGGTATATTCCCTAGCTGAAGGATGACTTTGAAATCCTCCTATGACACAGCCATGGAGAAAGCAGAATAAACTGAAAAAACCCCCAAAAAATTCAAACAAGTTAGGTGTTTCAGAGACAGGAAAATAATGGTGTGAGGAGTCATTTGAAACATGACACAGTGTAATCATACATGCTTAAAGGTAATTGTGAAGCTGATGTAAAGAAAGACAATTCGTAGGATCAGAAATATGGAAAACCTGTCCTATTGATGAATCAGAGAGCTCAAACAGTTGAGCTTACCATTTGAATGCTGAGAGGATGACTACTATTCATAAATATGTTGGAGAAATCCAAGGAGTAAACACTTTGGAGGCAAAGTGAAAATTTACATTAAAATATTTTGCTACCCTCAGTTATGGATATATTTAGGCTGCAAAATAGGTGTGTGTTCCTAATGCCAGAACAATGAAGTTTCATATCTGTTTTCCAATAGGAGCAAAAGGAACAAACACCCCTGAAAGGGACATGAGGTGTGGAAGTGTTCTGATTTTCTTCTTCTGACATCCTTATATGTCAGAAGATGCAAGATGTGGCATCATTAAGTACTAGATAATTTGAGCTGTCCATCATTTTCCTGACACTAGACATGAAAATTAACACTGAAATATATCTTAGTCACTTCAGCAGGCAGCTAGAAGAAAACAGCTTTATCTATTTTCATACATTTATGTAAAGGAATTTGTTTCGTTTTTTTGCCATTTCTATGAAATTTGATGCAATGACCTATCTGGTTCATGCATGGTCTGAAAATATATTTGTTTCTTTTTCTCCTTCATGTTTTTCACAAGGGTTCTAAACATTAAATACCAAACTAAAAAACATAGCTGTAGGTTTTTTAGTTATTACTCAGCTACTCAGTTTTGGGTTTTGTTTTTTTTTTTCACATACACTGAATTTTATGCTATGACTCTGTAAGACCTTTAACTTAATCTATAATATTCTCTAGAATAGTAATTTTCCCATAACTGGCTTTTAAATTTGTTTAAAAAATAGATTAATATCTGCTATCATTGTGGTTTGGTATTGGTGGGGGGTTTTTGTTTGTTTGCTGTTGGGTTTTTTGGTTTATATATAAAGTTGGGGGAAGAGGAAGGACATTCAGAGTGATGACATTTGTCTTCCCTATACATTGTTACTTATGATAGAGCCCTGCTCTGCTTTCCTAAAGACGGCTGAACACTTGCCCACTGATAGGAAGTGGTGAAAGAATTCCTTGCTTTGCTTCGCTTGTGTGCACAGCTTTTACTTTACCCATGAAACTGCATTTATCTCAAACTGTGAATCTTCTCACTTTTACCCACGGGCAGAGTGACTGAGTGGGAATGTCATGCCTGGTTGCTTGTCTGGGGTTAAATCCTGTTTTTCAGATGCAGATACAAGTGTTTACTATAGCTATAGAAAATCACATCTACACATGCATTGAAAGAAACTTCTCTAAAACAGGATGTTCTCATTTTTTCATCTTATGAACAAAACCCAACTCTATGCTCTATTACTAGAGAGAAAATTACCTCAATTCAAATTAATCAAAATTATGTAGTAAGTTAAAGATATATAAAGTAAACTAAAGCAATTCCAAAAGAAAATAGTATCTTGTGAAGAAACCTATGCTATTAACATTTATGTTTCTTTTCATTATGTTCTTATGTTTCTATTGTCAAAATTGCCTGTTAACTATCTTTTAAAGTTATAGTGGAAAATAAAAAAATAATACATGATGTTTTGATGGGATAAAATTTGATTGAGTTGTAAAGATTTTTTTTTTTTTTTTAATTTTGTCAGGTTAACATATTTCCATATAAGGAGTATCTATTGCTAATTTTATAATAAGAAAACAGAGGCTTTACTAGGAAAAGGGAGAATAAGAAATATACTTTTTTCCTGAATATAATGTTTTTTAATTTCCTTCTTATAATTTTCAGAAGCAAAAAGAAAAATATTTAATATGTAACAAGCAGATGGAAGTAGGTGACAGGAATTCAAAAGGAAAATAAATGTAAAATAATTAATAGAACCATTGCCTATTTTTGGTACATTAGTGCAAGTACCAAAAGTTCCACTACATTCGTAAATACAGCAGAAATGGTTCCGGCAAGTAGCAAAATGCAGACATTTTCAGTGGAACTATCTGTCATTACAGATCAGTGTTCACAGATGTACTATATAGTACAGGACTTGAATTGGACATAGATAAATATCTTATGTAATGCTGACAGAATGTCAGATTTTGGCAAGAAATGAAGTGTATACGGAAAAGAACATAGAAAACTACCCAGAAAAGCAACACTGTCATAGGGAAAATAACAATGAAAACAGAGGGAAATCTTATTCCAGCTGTGATGTGGGAAACTGGAAAGTGAACTGGGAAAATATTGTAACATGGTTGGTTTTATGAGCTGCAGTTTAACACACTGGAAATACTTTGAAGTGTCAGCAATTGATATTAGTTCTATGATATAGAAAGATCATGTAAAAAGGAAGTATAGGAGTGATTCAAAATTCAAAAAGGTCAATGGAAAGTTTCTCTTTTATTTAGGTGGGTTATCATCTATATTTTCATAGTCTAAGGCTCTGACAAGAATGTGATCTACAAAACAGTCTGCAGTGGGAAACAGAGCAGAAGATATCAGATTCCATGCTTCAATTTATTTTGTTAAACTTTTGTTTGATAAGACTTTATTTACTAATCCCCAAATGTCTTTATGGCTCATGATAACTGATTTCAGTTCAGATCTTTCAAGAAAACACATAAGAGTACAAGGAAATGCTCAACAAAAATCTTTGAAATGATCAAGAGTTTGCAAAATAAAGTCTGAGGATAACCTTGGCTTGACTGAAGATTTAATAATAGAAAGAAAAGTTTGAAATTGTAAAACTGTATTTGAAGTGCAATAAAAGCATTAAGATCTCAGGTTCATTATTTGAAGTTTTCTAAGTCTTTCAAATGAAGACACAATAGAAAATACAAGGAATTTCTAACATACACCTGTAGTTATACCCCTTAGCATTTGCTGCCATTGTTAGATAGAAAAAGGCTTTGATTTTTTTAGAGGTAAGGAGAAAGTTAGTTGAATTTAACATGATAATATAATAAGACAAAATAAAAAATTAATTCATGTCTTAGACGTTTAAATGAAGGTGAAGTGAAACTTCCATCTTGTGGTTTGGTGTAAATGACAGTCTTTTCTGAGAAGTGCTATGGCGCAACTACATATGCTTAAGCACAAGATGTTTGAGTTCTAGGTAAATGTATAAGCAAATTCAACTCCTATAGCTGCAGAACTACATGACTACAGCAATCTAGTGCCTATAAAAGTTGGTCCTTTTACTTCCACTCACCATGAACACGCTAATGTCCTGGTGGACAAGGTAACCATGAGCCAGTGGTGCTCCCTTGTGGCCAAGAAGGTCAATGGTGTCCTAGGGTGTATCGGAACAGCATGGCCAGAAGGTCAAGGAAGGTGGTCCTGATGCTCTACTCAGCCCTAGTGAGGCCTCATGTGAAGTGTTGTGTCCTGTTCAGGGCTCCTCAGTACGAGACAAGGATCTACAGAAGAAGGTCCAGTGAAAGGCTGGAGCATCTCTCTTATAAGGAAAGGCTGAGGGAGCTGGACTTGTTTAGCCTGGAGAAAACTGAGAGGGACTCTGTCAATGTGTACAAGAGAGGGTGTCGAGAGCATGATGCCAGACTATTTCCAGTGCTACCCAGTGACATGATAAGGAGCAGTGGGCACAAACTAACCCCAGAAAGTTCCACTTGAAGGAAACAGCAGCAACAGTGATATTCTTCAGCTCCACACACAGGCCCTTCCTGCCCAGACAGGGGCCCTTCTGAGCTGAACCCACTGATGGATGCCTGCGAGGGAAACAGAACTTCTTTGGAAGAGTGAAGAGAGGTTGATTGGAAGTTTATTTGTGTTTTATGATGTTAACAATATGTAAGCATGGTTTATCTGTTGCATTGCTTATATTGGCTAATTGATTGCTCTTAAGTCCTGTTCTCAATAAAATATTTCAGTCCTGATCTGACTTTAGGTTGTGTGAACTCGCCTGGTCTCCCCTGTGACAGAAGTTTCTTTAGTCTAACTTAGAAATGCTGACAGAGGATTTCTGGTATCAGGTAAACATCATTATAGTTTTCTTGAGACATCCACTTGCCCTAACAGTATTTTCCCGAAAAAGTAAACTTTCAATATTCCTTTCTCTATTTCTCTTGTCTTTGAATCCTACTTTGCTATTCATATTTATCAGGTTATTTGTCTTGGTGTATCCTTTTTCAGACCTTTTTCATTAGTAATGTCATCAACAAAGTACAGGACTTTGGGCACTTGCTATGAACTTCTGCTATGTTATATTTCTGCTGCTGCTGTTGTTGATGTGTTGATGATGGTGTTTTGTGTGGATATTTTTGTTTTCCATAGAAGCAAATATATTTTTCAGAACAGTTAATCACTTCACAGTGCAAGTGTTAAGATGGTGATTGACAGCACAAAGCTTACATTTCACATTCCATATTTCTGAGGAGGGAAAGACTCCTATGTATGAAAGATTCCTGCTTTGGTACTCTAAAAATATTTGTAATAAATTTTCCATTTTGACACACAAAACCATTGGAATTTTATGTGAAAGAAAAATTAAAATCTTATTTATAATTCCTTCCCCCACTCAGTTCTCTTTTCCATAGATCCTTCTATTTTCATTATTTAAATTATATTTTACATAAGTATTCAACCCAGATTAATTTTACATTTTCCACATTCAGCTGATGTTATTAAGTTTGAATTCCTGGTTACCTCAACAGTAATTCAGAAGTGATATTTGCTACTGAAGAAATTAGAATTGTTCTCAACAATGCAATGTGTGAGTTATGTAATAATATACATATTAATTTGACAATTTTTATTTGGGTACTCTAATTTGGTAATATGCATATTTATTTAATAGTTTGAAAGCATTTTGGTTTTCTGAAAACTGGAAGTTTTGCTGAAAGATAAGAGAAAAAAATTATCTATACATCTAGCTAATAATGAAAGTTAATTTTCCCCAAACCAAATTCAGGCACTGCCAATGTTTATTTTGAAGTTACTTTTCCAAGTAGAAATTGTCACAAACAGTCCGCAGTGGCTTGGTGGTGCCGGAGCGAGAGGTACCACGACCTTCCCAAAAGCGTCTCCAAAGCGAAGCCGCTCGGCAGGACCAGCTCACACTCACACAGGCGCACACACACACACGGATAGCTCCAGTTATATGGGTCAGCAGCAAAGAGGCAGGAAGGGTCTCCGTGTGGAGTTCCACGGACAAAGGTTTATGGCAGCTGCACTCATTAAGGGCTCCACGGACAAAGATAAAGAACAACGGAGGGGAGAGGGCCATACAGGGGAGAGGAGAGCGCATCAGAGACCAATGATCGAGGGCATGGGGGTAGTAAACAGATGGGACTGGGGAATGGGAGCCAATGGGAAACTCTGAGGGAATGGCGATGGGGCAAGAGCCAATGAAGAGAACAGGGAGTGGACATCCTTCTAGGGCAGGGACATATAAGGTAACAAGGAGTGGGGAGGCCCATGGCCAATCGAGAAAGCAGAACTGGGGTATATTAACGCACTAAAGCAGAGCATTCTGGGGGAAGCCTTTCTGTTCACCCTGAGGTGGGGAGGATCTTTTGGTACTGGGTACTGTCCCACCAGTGGACTCTCTTTGTCCCTCGTGGCACAAGCACATTGGCCACTACAAGAAATGATCACAAAATTTGCAGTTTATTTGAGTTAATTGACTAATCTTTTTCATAGTCGTTTCCCACTGTCCACAAATTGAAACAGAACAAATATTTTGGGGCATACTTGCAAAGAAAATTTGCCAAGAAAGAAACATAACTCTTTCTATGCCGGCAGGTGTGTGGTTGTCACTGTGCAGAGGTCCCTAATAATCCAGCAGGTAATGACCCTTCTTTTTTTTCCTATAACAACTACTGAAAGAAAAATCCACTTATTTTGTTAAGGTAAAACTGAATCTAAAATCAGGGTAAAAAGCCCACTTAAAAATAATGGCCAAAAAAAAAAGTAACTTTGTTAAATACTAATAATTTGCAGAAATAACAGTCCAGAATACTTTATAATGTATAATCTTCAGGGCTTATAATGCAAAAACATTATTTCTGGATCAATTAATCCACCTGATCTTGCTAGTTGTTACTTAGCAAAGAAAAGGTTATTCTTTTAAGGACTGATCTAATGCCAGCTCAAGATTAAAATACTCTTCCAGTTAGCATCAATAGTCTTATGGTTTTTATGGTCTCCAAATAATAATAAGACATTAGAGTTTTGTTAAATAATAATAAGATATTATTGTTTTGTTTCTCTGACTAGGTAATGAATAACAATTCATATCTACCAGTAATACATTGTCCATGAAAGAACAAAATCTTTTTTTTTACTGCCATTTTTTCTACATTGTGTGTGTGTTACTTCTCCAAAGTATTAGTTTTTCAGAACACATTAAAAAATGCCACAATGCCAAACCTGAATGAGCTGTGGGTGTTCCTATAAAAATAATGACATCTGTATAAATGCAAGGATGTTCCAGAGAGGAAAATGGTATCTGTAAAATTCAACAGTGAAGGATTTTTATGTTATTCTTCGTTCAGTGAAAATATGCTACAGAAATAGACACAATCCAGTCTGTTGCCATTAGTAATGATATGTGCATTTTTTGTTCATTATTCCTCTGCATTTTCCATCTTTTTATTTTACTATATCTCAGCAATAATATTTCCAGAATGAGATGGCATGGAAATTGATATAATGGCTTCATTTTTAGTAGATGCACAAATGCAATGCAGGGACAATATCTTCATTCACTTAAGGTCTAAAGGTACAAAGCATCCCATTTTGTCCTTTTTTTGACTTCCTATGGGCTCATGCTGTCAATATATTTTCATTATATTCAATATATCGGGAAATAGCCCAAAACTTTACAGTAGCCATATCACCTTCACGCTATGGCACATGTGCTAAAGCAATTATATATAGCAAAAAAATTTGATACCTTTTCTAAAGAAAAGTACAGGAGAAAATGCATTGTACTTTGTAGGAAAATATTATGATCAGATTTTTCATCCTTTTGAGTTATATCCTATTTGTTCTTTTTTTTTCTTTTTTTTTTTTTTTTTTTTTTTTGTATTTTTACTTTACCAAATGTAAAAGTTTCATCTAAAATGGAGGAAAATGTTCTTTCCTTAATGCTGTGCTGCACATATTCCATCTAACTGGTCCTTACTGGAAAGAACTGCTATTTCCCTCATCATGTTTCTTATTTCCTTAAGCAAAAGCAATTTTTTATGCTTTTCTTTCTTTATTTTTAAAGCAGCAATCCAAGCACTTCTGATAAAATTATGCTGAAATGAACCAAAGGCCTCTCTATAAAACAGACAAGTTTATTTAGGCTATCTCTAACCATAAAGGAATTAAATTCAGCACTCTCCATCTTTACCTGTAATTAAACCCAAAGCCTACAAGATGTCAAAGGTAATAACGTATTTGCTATCTAGATTCTCAGAAGGTTTTAAACTGTGCTCTTTGAAAAATATTATAAGGATATGTGAAGTAATACTGCTTCCTCTGGGTTTTTTTTTTCAAGTTGAGAAATGAGATTGCCTATCATTTGATTTCAGACTTGAATGCTACAGGCTTTACAATTTTTTCTCTTCTGATAATATTCCTGAAATATGTCTTTAATTAACTCCTTAGAAGGAAACAAGATAATGCAGAATTTGTACCTCCAAACCATGCAACTATTTCAATTTGCTCTCACTTACTCTAATTCTAAAGTTGTGTTCTGAACCACTTTATAATGATTTCTGTTGTTACTGTGAGGTTCTATTAGCATTAATTGCTATTAATATTGTGTGTTAATTTCTATCAAAATATCTTTCAGATATTCATTAATGCTTCTCTGTGTTCACAAGTTAAGATTAGGCCTTGCTGTTGTCCTTTGAATTTACAGGTGTTAAACATCATTACAGTTTAGTAATAATGCTGATATTCTCTCATAGTGTGTCAACCATCTGATTAAGCATTTTTTTTTCAAAGAAATTTAGAGCAAAAGGAGAAACATAATTCTTGCAGATCATGAAAAAAATAATTGAGGAATAAAATTTTTTCAGGATGAAGTTTGCAGAGTTAAGTTTTTGCAGATGGCTGGAATTAATCCCATGCTGGAGCTACACCTTCTCACTGATGCAGGACACTGCTTAATCATCAGCAGCACATGTGCCCACTTTAAGTAGAACACTACTAGCTTCTACCAGTTTCACTGATACCCATCACTTATTTACTAACTTCAGCTTTCATTTCAAATGTCTGGCCTACACTTTCATCCTCCATTCTGGGAATGCTTTTGGGCCAATACTTTTAATACTTAAGTACATATTGAATACGCCCCAAGCTTTGAAAAATAAGACAAAAGTGAAAATAAATGGGCAAGTAAGCAATTCTGCTAAGGCAGTAAAAATTCATTGTCCTTTTGAGCAAACTAACCTGAGTGATGAGGTTAGCAATCACCATGGGGCCCAAAACCTTGATGTATTAAATTTTAGTTATGTAAGTAGATCCAGATGATTGACATCTTCAGAACTTTCAGGCGAAAATTTTGTCTATCTCAAATTTCAGCACAGAGTTGGTGCCCAAGGCTGTAACTAAACCAGGTTCTTATATCATAAAACAGACGTTGAACTAGGTTGGCTTTTTCTTTTTTAATTTTACAGAGATCTTTGGAAAATTATTATGTCATTGCTTCTGGCTTAACTCAGAACATCATAAATATATTCTTGTCAGTGTGATTTATGCATCAAGATGAAAGTGTCCCTTTCCAGTACTTCAGTGTAACTGCATAATCACTTTAATAGGGGTTTTGCCTCACTCCCCCCAAATAATTCCATATCCTAGAATGATGACAATTTTAAGCAGTGCAGGTTTTTTTGCAGAAATCCAGAAAACCACTGCATTTGTTGCCGATTTTAAATATTTATGGAGGAAAAAAAAAAAAA
>JACBWW010000144.1:0-32655 GCA_020086605.1 Lanius collurio
CCCTCTGCCTGCCCAAGAAGAGGAGGGGGCGTGTGCCTGGTTTGAGTCCTGAGTGTGGGGCTGCTGGAGGCTGTGCCATGTCTGTGGCTCTCTGTGTGACCGGCTGTGTCTGTGTCTTCTGGGTGTCTGTGTGAAACTCACCTCTGGTTGAAGGGATAGCAGCAGCCACATCCCCCAGCCTGACCAGAGCCTGCAAGTCTCCGGGCACCAGGATGTATGAGAGGAGTGTGTGGCCTGGATCTGCTGCTGGTGCTAGCCATAATCCTTTAGTGTTAAGATAACAGCTTGTGAAAGATAATCCTGGATGGGGGCAACCTACTTAAATTTAACTACTAACTTTTGCACTGAAATCTCCTGTGATAAAAAATGAGATTCTAGAGGCTGTTCCAAACACCTGAATCAATTGAGGTGAGTTGAACCAAAAAGTAAATTAAATATTATGATTACAGCTGTTACTAACATTACTGATGATAGAGACAGATCCTATTTATGCAAATAGCTGCAATGTATTAATTGATCAATTAATAAATTAATAACATAAATTGCATATTAATATTTAAATACAAATGTTTTTAAAAACACAAATTAATCAGATCCTGAGCCTGAGTGTTCTTATAGGGTTTATTTGCAAATACACCTCTCTATAGAACTGCATATTCCCCCAATACCTCATACAGCCAAAGTCATGATATAAAGTAGTAAAAACAGTTACAATATAGAGACGGAAAAATGAGAAACATTTAAACTTGACTCCAGGGATGTATTTCCTTCAAATTTAAGTAGAATATAAATCTACAAAGAATTTGTCACTGGGTTTTCTGAAAAGGCCCAGTGTAGAAAATGTGAACATGTTAACTGCTGATATGAAAGACTTTTCTGTCACAATCAGGCAAAATAAGAGGACTGCATGTCTAATATCTCAATGCATTCAGTTTGGTCTCATCCAATTGCTTATTTAATTCCTAGACATGGCAAAGAGTTTAAAAGAGAATTAACATTCTGTCATTTCCATTTCACAAAACTTGAGTCAAGCAAATTGCCCTCCAGGTGTGTCCTGAATAACACATTGGTTGATTCTCTTCCAAAGGAAATTAGTGATCTACAGTGCTTGAAAAAATGATTTACAATACACTGAAATATTTTCAGACAGATACTGATTTGAACACCAAAATGAGCAGTCACCACTCACAACAGTTATTGCATTTACTCACGTGAAAGGGAATTGTAAAATGACTCTATTCATTTTCAGAGTACAAAAGAGAAAAAATATTCTAAACAAAAGTCTCATTTTTTTTATTTCTCTCAACTTTTCACAGCTTTCCAGTGTTGAATCTTTTGGGGTTTTTTATACAGTTCTGTGCTTAACAAACTACATGAGACTAATGGATAATTCTGGTACATTGTAAAAGATTTGGCACTGCTAGCAGGGGTACAACATACACAGTGGAGCTGAGGTAACCAATTTCTCTTTCACTGGTGTCTAAAAAACCCTATATTTTTAACATGCCACATTTGCATTGAGGTAAACACCAGTGCCGGGATCAGAACCTGCGTACAAGCGATTGCAACGTAATAAATAGTATATAATTCCAAGTGGATCATTTCTCAAAGGAAAATAGATATCTGGGTATGATTAATTGCCATTTCTGTGCACCAGTATCCCCTCACTGATGATAAAGGGAATTAAAATGCTTCACTAAGATTCATTGCTTAACTCTTCCTTAAAAGGTGAAACAAATTTCACCCAATAGAGGGAAAAAAGAAGAATATTTTAGATTCAGGTAAAATCAATCGTACAGGCACCACAGATTTTCAAGTTACAAATAAAAACTGAAAAAATAATTCATTAGTTATTATATTTATCTTAAGGATATTTATGTAATTCCATTTGTGGATGTGTTAGTAGCATAATATCAGTTACATTAGTTGAAAATTATCCGGACTCATGAAAAGAGCTGGGTAGGAATTTAGAAAAGTGAAGGATGCAAATGCTGTGTTGGCAGAGAAATATGCCCTTTCACATGGCATTTTAATAACATGAGTATGTATCAAGAGGGTTCCTCTTGGGAGGGATACAATTTCATCACAACCAGTGCAGGTGCAGCAGAACACTGTCCTTGATGTACAAACCAGGAATAGTCCTTGCTTCCTATGATGGTGGGGATTCTGCACCAGTGTCTGGCAAATGTTTGTCACCTCAGAAGGTAAAATGTTCTTGTCTTCACAAGCAGCATATGTGATTTGCCTCTGAAAGTAGCTAAGGTAATTTCAGGGTGGGTATATTACTAGAATTTAATTCTCAAGTTTATTTACACAAAACACCTCCCTATATTTAGAAATAGCATTTTCAGATAATGAACACTGGTTATCATGTGTTAAATCATTTGGGTTTTAAAAGAGCAATGTATCAATTTTTATCAATATAAAAGTGTCTGTATTAATTGCTTATACAGACAGAAGAGAAAGAGCTAAATTATTTTACCCTCCTTAGATTGAACCTAATATAACTCAATTAGCCTACTCTAGTAAAGTAGTCAAATCTGTTTGCTAAATTTTTAGACTTGTAGCAATAAATAGTTGACTGGTAGAGAAGGTGATTGGTACTTAGCAAAGTCTCACAAAGCAATAAAAATGTTGTGGATATGAATACCATTATTGCAGATTTATTACATGCAAAAATATTTCATTCCAGTTAACCAAACAGACCAAAAAGTACTCTGTTTTAGACTGTGAAATGATAAGAGTGTATTTCAGATGAACATAAGAGAAAAGGAATATTAACACTGAAATTGTTAACAATAGTTTAGAAAGGAGAGGAAAGTCGTGATTTATAATCTTTTAACTCTCTCCAAGACAGATAACATTACATTTCCTCATCAAATTAGTGTTTAATAAAAATCCTCTGATAAATTCAAATGGAATTTTCCATTAAATACAATCTAAGAAAAGATGGTCTGTTTTTCAATCTACAATTGCATAGAATTTTTATTACATTTTAAATCTACTTTTGCATATGTAGAATGTTTTCTGAACTTGTGAATACATGGTATTAATATCTTGCAACTTCTGAATGCAATCAGCAAACATATAAAACATGTAACAAAAAATAACATTAACACATAGTATGTGTCAATTCAGTATAAGGTAAAATATATATATAAATTTTGTATTTTTAATCTGTATGTGTTAATGGATGCTAGAAACATCTGCTGCCTCCAGCAGCTCTGGTTCTTGGGATTTCTTCTGCCACTGTGTCCAACCCTGTGACCTTGAGGTCTCCATCCAAATCCAATGGATGGAACATGTACGTTCCTTCTTGTAAGGTCAGCCAGCAGTAAGGCTGGATGTGAATCTCACACACACACAGAGGACCCAGAGGGCCATGGACAAGGCCACAAGAGAGCCACAGACAAGGCTCTGCCCCCAGTAGCCCCCATATTCAGGACTCACACCAGACACAGGGACATGTGCCCTCCTTCTCTTGGGCAGGCAGAGGCAGAGGGTCACCAGTGTGCCACACATCCCACACGCCCCGAGTTCACAAGCACACTCACATTCATGGATGCCTTCATCACTGGCACAGCACTGCTGCCTGTTTGGCAGCCCTGTGAACACACAAAACAGCAGCTGAACACAGATACCAGTTCATATCACAGCAGGGAAAATTTTTCTGCTGAAGTCACTGCATTTTATCATGTACAGTTGTAACACATGGACATACTCTATACTTTGGATGACAAATATCTGTCGAACAAGTGGGATAACTGAGACAGGGAGGAGGAGTCCTGCACCTGCAAGTTATAAAAGATCCAGGAACAGGTCAGGATATGTTCCTTAATCTGGCAGAGAGGGTGGATCATGATCTGAAACTAGTTGCCCAGGGACAAATCCAAGATCTTTCTCATGTCTCTGTTAAAATTAAACATAGCCACTCGATACAACAACTGCCCCTCTAATACATAAGGGTCTTGGTGGGAGGCAGGATGGAGTAAGTTCATTTACAAATGAAACAACAGCAATTGAGGTGTTTCATGGGGATCACTAATCCTAAAGAAGGAAATAAATGCAGCTAGTCCTTTTTATCAGGAAACTATTCTGATGATTTTATTCTTTTCTACACATTTGTAAATGCTTTATGACAAGGTTGGATAACAAGTAAATGCATATCAAGATGATAACCATTTAGAATACTTGAAGGTTGTTATTACTACTGTGAAGTGAGAGTGAAAAAATAATCTCTAAGATACCTACCTTTGTCATGGCTATTGCTATTTCATTGGTATGTATAAAGCCTTTCTGGAAAATTAATGTGTGATTTACTAAGCAACCAGTTTCCATGAGCCATCTCTCTACATTCCATTCAGCATGTAATTAATATTTAAACACCTTTTCCTTTCTCTTTAGTTTTGTATTGTTTCTCAATGACAAATATTTTTACAGCTTGAATAAACATTAGCCAGGGTCCTTAAATTAATGTTTGCATATATTTTCTATTTAGTTTACCTACTGAATGTATGACTATATCTGTCTCTACCTTAGGTGTATGTTAAGTGTGACATATTATTTTTTCTGCTTTTAGAAACATGATTTATTCATTGATTGATGAATAAACCAAAATTATCAGTAGTAATAGATAAGAATTAAAAGAGCATTTCATGATTCTGAAACAAAACAAATAATTTAAAAAATTCTTACACTCTTAGTAAGTTCTTGATACAAAATCGTTGAATGTAACAGAAAATCTTCATTACTGTTAATAGGAAAGACAGCAAACTTAAAATGCAATGCAGGGAAAAAGGTACAAAGGGAAGGAAGGCAGTGTATTCTACCAAAAAGAAAAAATGAGAGGAAAAAAGATAATTTTAAAAAAGAGGAAATTTTTGAAAAATTAAAAATGAAACCAAAATGGAGTTTCTTTCCTATTTAAAACCTAGACATATTGCAATTATTTGAAAATGATAAAGTATGTGGTTTTGTATATACAAATTATATTGGAGCTTGTGGTGGGTTGATTCCTTTGAAGTACAGCTTATCCTGTACTACATTTAGCTGAAACATCCCTAGAAAACACCCTGTTAATAAATAGGCTACAGTAGAGATTGTATTTAGACATCTCTGAATGTAACATTAAAACTAGATTTTGTTCAGCACTTCTCTGGGAGATTGGGTTCAGATAACCATATTTAACCAACATTAATAGAACTCCTTTCCATCAATTTTCTTTTCAAATCTGTCAGTCTTAAACATTGCAGTACTCTGGCAGAAGGGTCCATAATTTAATCATACATTATTTCAAATATTTTGAATATTCCTCTGACTAGCTATCCACTTGTCCCTTTTTTAAATGACAAATACTGAAAAATCATCCCTTATTCATAATCTGAACCTTGCTAATCATAATTATATAGGTCCTTCTCATAGCTCCCCTCAGTCACACCTTTTTCAAACTAAAGAGTTCCCAGGATGCTTAAAATTTCTCCTTACAGAGACTAATATCCAAAAATTGGGAGAAAGAGAACAGGATGGATACCATTAATTTTTTAAATGAAGATTGAAATTAGAACTGACATAAAGCCTGTCACAATGGGAGGAGCGACCTTATTGCAAAGAACCACACAGAAAACACAGCATTCATGTATTCTGGAAGACTGCCCATCTGATTTGCTTTCTCTAAGACTTTTGTTATCCAGCTAAGTATATTTAAGTTGGGATGACCAGAAAGAAATGCATTAATCAAGTTTTTGTTTTATTATGCAGTGCTATGAAGTATCCTACTTGTTCCAGAGCCTTTGTTAATAATTCTGCTGTTGGTTTTGCTTTGTTTTATCTGAGTACAGAGCAGACTTCTGGAGGACAATCCGCAGATAATGCACATCATTTCACATCTATGTGAACTCCAATATTGCCAATATTCCTGAAGGGATAACATCTATTTTAAAGATTTAAACATCTATTTTATTTATTGCTAAACAATTGGAATGTATGTACATTGTACAAAACAAGACATTAAGATTCTCAGGTTAGTGGAAATCCAACACAAGAAATACCAGTATTGAGATACCATAAAGACCAGTTACCCAGTCTTACATGTATCACATTTCTATATCCTACCTTAGTCACTGGTGATGCTTGAGCAGGAATTGGAGTAGGACCTAGAACCAGACTTAAACTTTAAAGTTGAATGTTTTGCTGTGTTTTGAGAATATTTGTAGCCTCTGAACAGCACTACCCTTGATTCACAGGAAGTTATCAACTAAATATTCTGTATTCTTGGCTGCAGAGGTCACTCCTAATTAGGCCTTTTCGATTATAATCCCACTGAACTCTCTTTTTACTTATGAAAAATGAACTGGGAACATTCCTTACTTTGGGATTGGCTTATGCATTTCTTAAATACATTAAGCTGTGGAGGAAATGGAGCACCCACTTTTTAACCAGGCAAAGAAAAAGCATCACCAATAAGTAAGGGAGAAAAACATTTCTAAGTTAGCAAAAGTTGATTGACCAAATTTTGGAATTATACTTGCAATGAAGGGTTTTTACTTTGTTTGAATTTTGCTTATTTATTTGTTTTGTATTGTTTTATTAAATAAGAAATTTCATCATAACAGTGATGCCTCCTTTGTTGGTAATTGGCTCTTCAAAAGCCATAAAAGCAAATTTTCTGATGGTCAGGGCAGATCTAGGAAACGTCAGGCTCACCTAAATTTCCTGCTGTTTTTTGCAATGAGACAAAACAGATGTAAAAGGAGGGATTTGCTCCTGCTCTTATTTCTGGCTTTATATTTTGAATGGAGAAAAGTGATCCTAGAGGAGAAAAGTGATCCTACAGAACTAATGAATTGCTTAAATAAGAGCAGAGTATTGTAAAGCATGAGGAATGTAAACTAAAGGAATACATTTCCATACAGGGAAAACTTCCTATGGAATACTGTGGTACAAGTAATTAAAAATTATTTGGTTTATGTAAAATCTTTATTTATATTTATGCACATACACAATTATTTATAACTATAGGAAAAATATAAGTATATATTCTATAATTATATTATACATTATAAATAACTTTATATTATGTACTTATAATTGTGAACGTTATTATACTGTAATATTGAATTCTTATACAAAAAGTAAAAAATATTGACAAATTCATAAGCAATTAAATAATGTGCTTTACTACTACATTTAAATAATATATTTTACTAGATCCTGTTTATTAATCTGAATATATGTTAAAAAGTCTTCTAAATTCTTGACCAAAATGTGTTTTAAAAGGCACATTTAGAGGGCAATATTAGTTCTGTCACAGTATGAGCTGCAGAATTTTGGTATTACTGAGTATACTGTAAAAAGCTCTTGGACTTTCATAGTATTATACTGGCAATGATTTTCACCCTGAGGATTTAATAGCCCTGTGTGGCATTTATGGTCTTTTTACATCAATTTTTTGATACATAGGGTTTATTCTGTGTATTGCAGACTCAGTGGTAGAGTTTATTGCAGCCATCATTTTACATGTCCTTGAAATGTTTCAGCTCCTTCTTAAGTACGATAAGGAAATGTATATTTAATGTGTATGTCTAACTCCCACCATGGGTTTGCTTGACACAGCCAGATGTAAAAGATGTTCTGTGACATGACAACAATTCTGCAATACTGTATTTGAGCTGTGCAATTAAATTAATTTGTGTCAATGATGATAACAGAAATATATATAATATATGGAGTCATGCTTTCTTACTCTTGAGAATAAATTACCTATTAAACTATTAACTGTTGAGACAGTACATTGATATGAAAAGCTGATTACTAGCATATCTCAACAATAATGTTGACACACTGGTCCATAGTCTCAATTCTTGCAAAACCACATACTTTCCTTAAGCAAATCCAAATATAAGACTTCCCCCAGCCGTTTTGGTGATTATAACGCTTAATTCAAGTCCAGTGTCTTCTTTAAAATAAAATAGCTCATTATATTCCAGTGTGTTTTTTTTTTTTTTTCTTTTACCAAAATAATAAAAGCAACTATAGTTGTTATCATTCTTAAAAAAACAATTACCTGTCAAATTTAATTTGAAAACCAGATAATTTTAACTCATGCATTTGTTCCATAGCTTTACATTTCTGACATTTCATTTTTAATCTTGGGTGGGTTTTTTTTAATAAAAAATAGTGATATTTTCCTAATGATATTTTCCTAGTGTATGCTTTTACATGTGAATGCAAGGTGTTGAATTTCAAAATTAAGAGATATGATGTAGAGAAATTAAGATATTCAACATATACCACTTCACAATCCCATGTAACCTCCTGTTCTTTCTACAGAGCAATCTTTCTGTAGCCATGTTGGAAGCATTTTTCCTAAGATTGGAAGAGTGAAGCACAACAGTATAATTCATTGAATATTGTCCTTCAGAATGTTGTCAGTTTGAGACAGCTCATAGGAGATATCCAAGATCTGTACAACAGAGACCTGTCCAAACACTTTCCCAGAAATAATGGGAAATATGTCTGTGAACTGCCTAAGTACAAGGAATGAGAACACTATCAATCTGCCATATGGCTGTGTTGCAGAATGTTGCTACACAAAGATGTTTTCAATTCCTTTTATTTTTTTAAGAATTAGCATGTGTTAATCTATTTTGGATGTAACTGATTTTTTTATGCTCTTCTCCATCTTCATTCTAGTAAGAAATAAACATCAAAACAGATTTTCAATGATTAACGATGGTAGAATTTGACTTCCCCCTTTTCTTCCTGAGTACAAATCTGTATTATCAATCTGGAGAACTGTTGGAGAAAAAACAGCAATGCACAGAAATACATGGGTGCTACGATCTGTATCTCAGAATGTGGCAGAATTTGTTCTTAGGGGAGATGCACCTTCTCTTTAACCAAAACTCTTTTACTGAAATGTTGTCTGTATTTCCACTATTGCTCACTGTAGCGTGTATGTTAAGAGTGTCAAAACTGAGAATAAAATGAAACCTCTCCTTGCAGGTACCTCAGCAGTCTCTTCTTCAAGAATAACTTCTCACAAATTCGTTACAACCATATATAATGAGTTTTATGAAATACTATTACAAATTAATTGCTTAAACATCTTTTTAGTGATTTTCAATTTGTTGATGGATTGTGTCGTGAAGCATGTAATTCCTGGAGCAAATAATTTCAAAATGTTTTTATTCTCTCTCCCTAGGTATCCACACAATCTGTGTGTGGGCGGTTGAGCCCAACCAACAGCTAAGCACCCACTTGGTGACTTGCTCAAACTGCTGTCCCCAGAGACATGGAGGAGATGAATGAAAGAGCAAAATCTGAAAACCTGTGGGTCGAGATTAATGCAGTTTAACAGGTGAAGAATAGTTTTTCACGCAAGCAAAACAAAACAAGAAATTAATTTGCTACTTGCCATCAGCAGGCAGAAGTTTAGCCACTTGCTGCAATGCATGGCTTCAGTACACATATAGGTTCTTGGGAAGACAAACGCTGTAACCACAAACATACCCCCTCCACCCTGAGCTTTTATTTCTCAGCACACCTTCATATGCTGGGGCTTATCCCTCTGGCCAGCTGGGGGCTGCTGCTCTGACTGTGTCCCCTCACAGTTTCTTGTACACTCCCAGTTTGCTGCCTTAGTAATCAGAGTGAGAGAAAAATAAAACCTTGACACGGATTTAAAACACAGCACCGTAAAAGCACCTCAGACAGAGCAAGCTAACCATGTTAATGACTCACTCTTCTTGGAGTCCCATTACAGTCCTAACCTAGGTTCCTGCCTGGGAAAAACCTACTTTAAAAAGAAGGTATAGTCAAAACAAATGTAAATATTTAAAGCTTTTTATTTATTTTCATTTATGCATTTTATCTACCATGAAGGTATTTGCATAGAAAGAAAATCTGGGTCAGCGCATCTGTGCCTGTCTTAATACAAAACTCTGATTCCTTAGAAAGATTCCCTAACAGGTTACTTGTATATACTCAGACACACACATATTCATACATACACATATATATGAGTCAATATACATATATATATATATATAAAATATATGTCAATTTTTATATAACAAATGCTGTTTGCTTTTAGTTGGGGTTTTTGGGGATTTTTTTTTTTTCCAACAGTTAAGTTATACCTGAAGGAGAACAGAAAGCAACTAAGGACCAAAATAATACAGATCATTTTTTATAATTTTTAATATTTTATACTTTGTAGATGAAAGAATTTGTAAGAATTGAACAGTTTTGAAGCACACTGACTATTCAGCTTAATTACTTCTCAGTATATTTTCTTTTTCTCCCTGTTTTTTAGAGTTGACTGCACTGTGGATAAAGCAAATTTTTAATTTTGTAAGGTGAAATAACTAAGCTTTGCAAAATCATCTGACCTAAAATATCCATGGCAAAATTGTTGATTTATTTTGCTGTCTTGTGCAATAGTGTGTAATATCTCTACTTGCGTTAGAATTTGTAATCCACACCTTATTGTCCAGGGAGATACACTGAGTTTGTCAGGTAAACTATGCAGAATATGATGTAATATACATTAATATTGTAAGTTCAGAGACATATTTCTGCATTCAAGGAAACCCAAATTCATATAATGGAAATGTATATTCTTCAAGTAGCTTTCAGTGATAAACTGCAACCATTTAAAGCTACAGGAAAATCTGCTTAAAAATGTTGCAGATTTTTGTTGTGCAATTGGCTTTTTGTTTTTCAGCAGAGGGATTATGAAGCAGTTGTGATCCCCAATATGTATGTACACAGACTGCACACAGGCAGGAGATTTGCACAAAGAGATCTGTACTACAGAAGATACAGCTGATCCATATTTACAACTGAATCTTTGTGCTGCTCGTTGTAAGAAAACAGACATGATGAATCCTGTCAAATTTTTAAGTTGTAAAGGCTCTGGTTTTGATACAGAATGTGAGATGTCTCACATTAACCAATAGGGCTCTCTTTGTGTTTGATTCAACCCCTTTGACAGTAAAAGAGAGATTGAATTTTTAGGCCTATTTCAACCATAAAAGGGAAACATGATCTCTCTGGAAACTGGTTGTCCTCAATGCTTAGAATTCTTAGACATTTATTATAGCTTTCTATTTTTTTTTCTTTTTTTCTTGTCATTTTTTTAAAATAAGTTGTTGACTTAATGAGAGAAATCCACCATATTTTTCAGAGTCTGGATAAACTAAAGTCACAGACTGTGTGTTACGAGCAAATAAATACAATTATATTTGTCTAGTCTGATATTTGACACAAATAGATAAGCAAGATTCAGAAACCATTTTACATCAATCCTACATCCACATACATAGACTTATGTACACATTACTTTGTTGATTATGAGCATTCTGAGGATCATTTTCTCTTTATGATAAAAGTGCACGAGCTTTCTGTCACAGCTGAAATTAACATAAATGTACAAGAGCAAATTTGTGAGAATAAGGGAATGAGCTTATTCTTTCAATGTTCTCTTAGAAGGATTATCTTTCTCAAAAGGTTGTCTTTGTGGGCGTTATGTAGTAATGTTTTAGAATCATTAATCTCTTATTTGCAATTTTAAAGTAAGGCCCATACTAAGAAGTTCACAAAAATCTATAAACTGGTAGACCTAAATGGAGTACAAGCAGCCACATGGCTGTGTTTATAACAAGTTAAAAAAAGCTCCTTTAAAAAACTTTAATTATGTTAAATAAGTGTATGGATCTATATATAATGAAGAAACAAGTAAAAATTTGCAGTAGTCACCAAGTGACTATTGTGTTTTGAGCTCTGAATTTATAATTGAATTTTCAAAAAGTGTACATCCTTAACTATTTAAAAAAAAATCATTTGTTTATTGAAAATAGCACTTTTTGAATTTTACTTTTGTCCATAATTAATATAATTAGACTCAGACACTGAAATAATTTCTGTGGCTGATAATTGATTCCCTGTTCATTCTACTCACATCTGTAATTTTTTTTAAACTTTACCACAGACATCTGCAAGATAATAGCTGTGTGCTCATTCTAAGGCAGTCTGTCACAAAGTACAAATCTGAGCTGACTCATTGAAATCATCATATGAATTTATAAAATTATTCTCTTGGAACATAACATTATAACAGCATATGTAACATATGTAACAGCAAACTAGCCTGCTCACATATTAAATATGCTTACACTTTAGAGATGGGTGAAGAGGCAGAGCCAAACAGGGTTTATATTACCGTTTGGGGTTCATTGATGGCAAATCTTTTGAGCTTCCCTAATCAGTTTGGCACCATATGGAAAGTATCAGTTTTATCCTGTGGTAATCTGACCTCCTTTCACTAAATCTCTGGTGAATATAAATAGAAACTGAACAAGTGCTATCTGGTTTTAGATCCAAAATAGAAGAGTCAGACTAATGCTGAAATTTTACCTTTTTGCTAATATGTACTGCATGAGAATTGTTACAGCAAAATCTATAGAGAACAGTTTACTTGAATCCCAATCTAGGAAATCTAACAGCTCATATTTCCCAAAGTGCCTTGGCTGTTGGAAGATTCCTTATTAGGAAAAAGTACTAATCTGCATTGATTCCTTTCCAGGGACAGAATCTGGGTTTACATATAGGTGTGAGAGTCTCACCCAAATGCCTGACAGTTTTCCTGCTGTTTTCCCATGTGGGCATTGACAATTCACCATGTACTGCCACGGTCTGATTAGAAGACGTCATAACACCCAGGGTAACAAGGGAAGGAGTATCAGTTCTTGGCTGCTCTCACATCTCTCAGCTGAAAGTTTAGACTCAGCCAGATACTAATGAACAGGGAACAAATGTACTGTGGTGAAAGACAGCACTAACAATTTCAGATTTCTTGGTCACAACCATATTGTATTAAAACTTCCTTTTGCTTTGTAAAGATGGTAGGGAAAATGCCATTTTAGAATTTGTTCTCATCTGTACAGAAATACTGACTCAGAAACTACAGGTATAATGTGAGTTGAATAGAAAGTACTAAAAAGTGAATACTGATTAATTCTCCAAGGAATTGGTGGTAGAAGAAAAGAAGAAGAGTAAAGATAATACAATTCAGAAAATCCAAATGAGCAACTCTGGAAACTCAGAGACGAGGTGCTACAGAGAGAGAGAGTAAGGTACTAAGAAATGTGAGAGAACTGGCAGTAATGGAAAAGCTGAGATTATACTCATAATGGCAGAATATAAAATTCAACAGCTAAGATAGGAAGCCCATTAAGAAAGCAGTAGAAGACCAGAAATTCAATGATGTGAAAATAAATATTAGATAAATAAATAAAAAATGGAAATAAAGGTAGATTTGTGTGAATATGCCTAATGGAAAAAAAAAAAAAAAAAAAAAAAAAAAAAAGTAAAAGAAAGATTGGGGTAAAAATCAGGGAAACTAAGGTGCAAAAAAGGCTTTCCCTTAGCAAAGAAGTGAAGAGCCCCAGGAGAAGGAAATTAAAAATAAGAAAAAATGAGGCAAGGCTACATTACAAACTTTGGATTGGGTAAAAATAAAGACAAATGGTATCTTCTTTGCTTTAAAAAACTGAATAAATAAACAAGCCTCCCTTTGTTTTAACTATACATATAAAGAAATAAAATTTATGAATTATACAGAAAATAAAATAAAAAAGAAAGAACATACTTTAATGTATCTTTTATAAAGTAAAGTGGGCAAATTCAATTTGTGCATCTTGACTAAATTAATTGTTTTTTATATAAAGAATTTATTTTACAAAATGTCTAGGCTCCTGGAAAGTAATGTTTTGGAGTTCTGGTATCCAGAGATCTAATAGGAATAAGTTTAATATTGAACCTGAAAAATAAGTTGAAGAAAAATAAGAAAAAAAAAAAAAGATCCCAGAGCATTGCAGTTATGTTAGTCTAACTCCAATTTCTGGCTGGATTCTGTAAAGAAATTATTAAGAAATCAATTTATAAGTACCTCAAATATAATAAGGTGATAAAAAAGGACAGCATGAGTTTGTCAAGAACTGATCATGTCAAACTAATCTAATTTCCTTCCCTGACAGTCTAACAGGCCAAGTGAATAAAGAAGATGCAGGAGGTTAGGTACAGCTTGACTTTATTATGGTTTTTTGACACTGTCATGCATGACATTCTTATAAGCAAGCTAAGAAAATGCAGTTAGGTTATAATCACCTACTTAAAACTCACTCTAGAGAAGTAGTTATTAAAGGCTTACCTATCCTAGAAGGGTGTTTCAAGTGTCATTCCTCATGGATCTGCCTACCCCTGTCTTGTTTCCATTAATAGTTGGAATGGATGAAATATGTAAAGAGATTCACAGAATCACAGAATTAATTAGGTTGAAAAAGACTTCTGAACTCATTGAGTGCAACCAATGACCCAATACCACCATGTCAGCTAGACTATGGCTCTGAGTGCCACATCCAGTCTTTCCTTAAACACCTCCATCACCTCCCTGGGCAGCCCACTCCAATATCTAACCATGCATTCTGTGAAAGAGTTCTTCCTAATGTCCAACCTAAACCTCCCCTCATCCTCTTTCCCTGTCACTGGTTCCATTGGAGACTACCCCCAACTGGCTACACCCTCCTGTCATGGAGTTGTAGAGAGTAATAAGGTCACCCCTGAGCATACTTTCCTCCCTGCCTCAGCCTCTCCTCATAGGATTTTGCTCCAGACCCTTCATCAGCTCCATTGCCCTTCTCTGGACATGCTCCAGCACTTCAACGTGCTTCCTGAATTGTTTACATCATAGTAGAAGAGATGGCAATCATTTTCAAGGACAGCTTAAGACTAGAGTGTGATTTGACATACTCCTACAAAATTCAACAAATTTAAATTGAGCATTTCAAGTTTCATTTTACTTTTCAATACTTACAAAACTCATTGTTTCATCTATGAGTGAGTTGACATTCCGAGAATTTCAGTCAGAGAATACAGAGAACTTCAATGGTTATATCAAAACCTAAGGTGCTAATGAGGGCTAGCTGACTAGATTTTTTTTTTTTCTGTTTAAAAGCAAACATGGATCATGGCACTATAATAGATTTGAAATCAATTATGAGTCAGTTATGTGAAACACGAAGAAGAACCCTAATTCTGGAGCATGTTGAGATGGTATTTAATGTTACGACATTATGGTGTTAACAATTCTTGCTCTTTGCAGCACAGGCAAAGCACTGGCTGTAATCCTTCCACTTTTTAACACCCTCAGACAGTAATCCACAAAACAGCATTCAGAGACGAGACCTTTGGTCTCCTGTTAATTGGTTGTCTTGGGTTTTTTATAATACATATCATAACTTGATAGATTTAAGAATGTCAGTTCTAGTATGATATTTGTAAAAATTTTGTCTAGACAGTAATACTGGTGCATTTCTGTAAGCTAGAAGACCTTTCTCCCAGTTAGGGTGACTAATTTGTGATTCTGCAAACTCACAGTAGGCTGTGAGACAATGTGTTTTGTGTATATTGAAAACCTAAACTGCATACAGGACACATGCTGACTCAGAAAGACTTTCCAGCTTATGAAACCAGAGAAAATGAAATCTAACTTCTCCCATTACTTGGTCATATCATTCATATCCTCACTTGTAACTTAAGTTGCAGACCTAAGTTGCAGACTAAATAGGAGAGTAATAGTGTTATTGTGGAGTATTAAGAAGCTGTACTGCACAGACATTTCTCTCCAGCTATTTGAAGAGCTGGATGAACATTTGTATGATATTCTTTAAAAGCTAAAATAACTTTAATCAATCCATGCCTTCAGTTTACTTCGTAAAAGCTCATTTGCCATGTTGCATTTATATTCCAATAAAGAAGTTTATAAATTTTCAAGGAATTCTGCTGCATTTTAAGCATTAGCCCATCCTGGGAATTGAAGAGCCACTCAAATTCTAGAGCTCATCTGACAAGGCAAATCCAAGGCATGCAGTCATTTGAATGGCTTATTAAACTTAAATCATAACCAATTAGTAAGGATTGTACTGTTCCCCTCCTTCATTGGTAAATACTCATTTATTTTCTTGTCTCATTTACTTTCTTGTATATCATTATTAATAAGCTTTCTCTCCTGCATAAAGCAACATGCCTGCAAAACCAGATGAAAGGAAATAATGAAGTTCTTGTAGATTACACATGCTGACATTTAAGGTATTGTAAAATTTTATTCTCTGGGGCTCTGGCCTTGCACAGTGTTGTTCATAGCACTTTCTGCTATGAAAAGGTAAAAATCTATACACTTTCCAGTAAGTACAGAAAGAAAGATGGAGGATAGAGAAAAATCCTACAGGGATTCATCTTGTAGGATTCGTGCCTACTTTCTGGAAAACTTAGTTTTGTCCTCACACATAGCTAGAAAAAGTAAAGGGCATGCATGCTGAGAATTGAAAGAGCAAATGGTATCTGACAGGGAGAAAAAAACAGGGAAAAAAAATTGCAGCTTGTTGTTTAAATTGGTAGTCTGTGTTCCACACCACAGAAAAAAAAAGTCACTCCATTTCTTCTTTGAAGACATTTGCTGCTGCATGTAGAGAATACTCATTGCAGTAGTGCTGAAATCTATTCTATAAGAAGGACATTCTTTCTTAATCTGTCTTGAATAACACAGACTTTGATGTCATTTCCTTTGTCTTGAGGTTTGGCCTCCAAACCCAGCTTCAGACATAGGTTTCATGCAAGGCTTTTCCTGTATGGATAAATATCTGAGGCATTGAGGTTGTTGGAAGTGGTACTGGTTGCCTATGCATGATGCATATGCCTATGCTTAAGTAACAGAATCAAGCCCATTTTTTTTTTTCTGGGATTCACCTTTCTTATACCAGCAAGGGGAAAGGTTTCCTGGATGAGGCAATGCTCTCAAGCATGTAGAGTGATTACCACAGTAGCTTTGTGCAGGGCCAGGAGTTGGGCTCAATGATCTTTTTGAGTCCCTTCCAACTCATCAAATTATATGATTAATTTCGAGTCATATTGGGGTGTGAACTTTTGTGACAAATTAGTCTCTTGTATAAGTGTTAATTAGAAAAGTTCTGCCAAGAAAGCTGCCTTTTGAAAGCATGGATTATTGAGTATATAATAGAATATTCCAGGATTATGCAAACTTGTCAATTATCTTCATTGAGAAAATACTCTGTTTTGATAGGATGGTATTCTCTTAAAATTCCATTCATGTATAATTATTCTAAAAAAAGATCCCCTTCAGTTTAAAAACTTTTTTCTTCTCTTCTTCTGATTTTCTTTATAAATTGCTTCATTTTCTGGCACCACTTACACCACAATATTAATTCATCCTGAGTGTTATAAATAGTGTGAACCACAGGGAAATGATGATAAATGTTAGCTTACTGTTTAGCTTAACTAATGTAGAATAAACTTCCATCAGCATCTCACTATGGATAACAGCTAATGAGATTTCTATCTTATGCTGCAACTTAATTGCATGGAGTTGTTCTCTGTGAAAGCTTGCTACCTAATGCAGTTACATGGAAAAAAAAAAAAAAGAAAAAAACTAAATGTCTAAATGGCCTGCAAGTTATCTGCAAAGTTTATAATTACAACATTAAAAAAAAAAAAAAAAAAACTTAAAAAGCAAAAACACAAGAAGAATCAAAGAAACTAATACTCTATTGTATTTTCTGTAGAAATCACTGTTTTAATTTAAAGGTATTTTACCCATTACAAGGGGGGTAATATTTTGAGTGTACAACACTGTTGCAAGCCACCAGGTCTGGTGAATTGCAAAACTGTGGTTTGAATTTAAAAGTCTATTATCAACTTTGTGTAATAAACATAATATTATTGACATTTAATTTCATATGATTCACTTGCTTGAGTCCCAATTCTACCCTCACATACTCTACAAGGTACATTTAAAGATCATGAGACTTAATAGTTCACTGTTCATATGAGACTTGTGGATAATAAAAAAAAAAAAAATTAAAAAAAGAAGATGGTTATTTGGATGTTTTCATCTAATCTTAAAGAGTAATCTTTACATTGTGTATACAGAAATGAAGTCAAACACCACCTTCTGATGCATGAGAAATTATCTGAGACTTGTTTTCTTCTAGAGAAGAAACACTCCAGTAATCTAACTAAAGTAATCTACAGTATTAAGAGCCTATTTCTGCCTACGAGAATTCATTTGTATGCAGGAGGCAAGTGCTCCATACTCTGCACTAAGTGTTCAAAGAAGCAGCAGAAATCAAGCCTGATTCCCTATTCCAAATGTGGGAATGAAAACTTTTTGTTCCAGAATATTTTTCTATAAGGAAAAATGGAAGAAACTGGATGCTATCTCAGTTCTTTAAAACTGTATACCTTTAAACAACAGAACCTCAGAACAATCTTGAAGAACAGCTTGTCTATATCACTTCATTCTTGCAATGCCCTTTTCTCCCTCTGTACTGCTTGAAGAGGTCCTAGTGTATGATCTAGTTGGGAAGATGGAGTAAGGGGAAATAGATACCATAACACAAAGCAAAGATTAAAAACTCCTTCAATAGAAGGCTCATCCTGAGAAAATGTCTGATTTTTTTAATGGCATATCAGCAAGGATGGGCCATGGCACTTTGTGCAGCAGGGTGTGCAGGAAGGGCCCTGAAACTCAGCCAGCTTGATCAGGGAGCAAGGGTATCAACGGGGCAGAAGACTGTATCCTGTGTAAGCTCTGCACATGCCACATCTGATGCAGATTCCCAGAGAGAGCTGTGATAGGAACACTCTGCTTGCCAGGTGTTGGAATGCAGGGTGTGCCCTGCCTGTGTGCCAGTACCAGATGGCAGCAGTGAGCACTGCAGGGAGCTGCATCCAGGAAGAAGAACTCTACTTCGTGACAGAGGAGAGGGGAGCAGGGTGAGGAGTATTGGGAAGAGACACTGTGAGAATTGCTCCCCGACTCCCCTGAGTCAGGCAGACAGGACGCATTCTATAGATGATTCCTTATCCTCTCTCCACCTGGCAGAATGTGTTGACTTACTAGATAGGGGCATTTGTGAGGAGTTCCTGCAAGGTGCAGGAGGCACATCCATGTAACTACCCTACCTTTCCAGGTGTCCTGGCATAGAAGGCACAAGGCTGTGCAAGTGGAATTGAACAGTGACAGAGATGGTGGTTCATCTAAGTTGGAAGTGTTGCTGAGGTTAAGTTCGCCTATGCCCTGCATCAAAACTGCTTCCATAAAGGAAAAAAAAAAAAAAAAAAAAAAAAAAAAGACCCATTGTCATAGGACATACTCTTCCAAGGAGAAAAGGAGATCCAACTTACTAACCAAATCTACTTCTTAGGGAATTCTGCTGTCTCCCTGAGGTCCAGATTAAAGAGACAGAGAAACTTCCCACTCTGGTATGCCTCTCAAACTGGTATCCCTTATTCATTTTTCCTGCAACAATGAAATTGCAAAAAGAAGACTGAGGGCAATCAAGAAAGACCTCAGAGCCTTGGTGCTACTGATTATGGGATCAGGATTACAAGTCCTGTTCTTTTGAAACCTTTCAGTTGCTGAGAATGGTAAAGGAAGAAATAGGCTCCACACCTGCTGTCACTGGTACAATTTGGGAGGTTTCGATCATGGGTTTTGTGCAGGGGGGGGTTCAAAGACAATATTTGAAAAATCTTATTTGTTGAAAGGGCTGTCTGTCAAGTGGTGAAATCTGATCCCTGAAGTTTTCAAAAGATCTGGCACTTAGGGACCTAGTTTAGTTGTTGACTTGTTGTGTTAGGTTAGTGGTTGGATTGGTTGGATTCAATAATCTTAATGATCTTTTCCAATCTATGTGATTCTATGGTTCCATGATTCTGTGTGTGTGTTTATGCATGTTTATACTAAGTAAGTTAAAATTTCTGAATCTATTCTGAAAATATGGTTAAAATTGTCTTTTCAGGAATACATAAATAGCTAACATATTTTTTTCATTAAAATTGGTTTAAAAATACGAGTTTTAATATTCCCATTTGTTTATCTCAGTCTCACTAGATGTAGGGTCTGACAAACCTCTGTCTTGGCAGGAAGCCCTTGTTTAGATAAGGTTAGCTGCAACATCTCCAGATGTGGGGTCTGACAGCTCCCTGCCCTGGCAGGGAGGCCTGGAGATAGGGAGGTAGCACTATCTCCCTCCAGGCCCCTCTTGGGGAAACAAAGAGCCTTTTTAGTTAGAAATGATAGATCCAAGATCCTCTAGGAAACTGTATGTAAAATACCCTAGTACCCATTGGTTTCTCACCCTTGCACGCCCACCTCTGTACCCCATAAAAGAGACCCCTCTGCCCTGAGTCGGGAGAGGATTCGTCTCTGGTCACCGCTTCGTGGAACATGCTAGAATAAAGCTGCTTCTGCGGAACCACGAGAGAGTCTCCTCCTCTCTCTCTCTATCTGGGCCTGGCCAAGGGGGGTTCTGCCTCGCAGAGCAGAGCTGAAATCGCTGCACTAAGAGCTGATGGCTGCTGAGCCAGGCACCTCTGCAGGCAGCCCCGGCCAACGGCTGAGAGAAGCCACGACCCCCTGGCAGACGGTTCCTCACGGGATCACCTCTCTGGGTCCGCTACGGCTTCTTGGGTCGGAGCCTCTGACCCCATCCAGCCCGGGCCGGGGAAACCCCCCGACCAGAATAACAACTTTAACTAGATTCTTTGGTGTCCAAGCAATAGTTTCTGTGAATTATTTGATAATCATAACCATATTTTTTTTTTTTAAATTATCCATCTCAATTGCTGTTTAAAATACTTATCATGCTCACAGACAACCTCTTCTCCACCTTATCCGTGTCACACAGGGATAGGGTGTCCCTGTCTTCCCTAGTGCACGCTAGCATAAAATAATATGAGGCTCTGTAGGATGTAGATATTACCTTTGGTTTTGTTTATGGGATTCTGGGTATGGAGAGATTTTCACATCTCTCTCTTGAAATAATCAAATTTTGGTGTTTCAAAGTCCTGCTCATTGAGCCTTTGCTGTCCAGTTAAAATCTGCCGAGGTGTCCATGGCTGATACTTCAAGCACAGTAGCTTTCTTCAAGGTCTAGTAATGCATGTACTCAGAAGTCTTATGGCTTAAAACCAGAGAACAATTAGAGCAGATGCAAAACACTGTTGACCTGTTGATAATGACAGTTAGAAACAAGTAGACCCATCAGGAAGTGGCGGGCTTTCAAAAGATGTGCAAAAGTTGAAACAAATCTAACTCTGTGATAGAAGAATGAAAAAGGCTGGTAAGATTTGTTGCTCTGGAAAAATGCCCTTTTTACATGAGCTAATAAGAGTTCCTGTGCTTTCTTTAAGACACTAAGGCACTAATATTTAAAATAAGCTGATTTGCCAGGGAACCTTGAGGTTTCACAGTCTGATTACCATTATCTGGAATGCTAAAAGTCTTCATCATTTATCCATAAATATTATGTAGCCAACAGCAGGAGCAATACACAATTCTAAGTGAATAAACACATCACTAACACTACTGAGCATGACTTACAATTTCAGCAACTGACCAGTAGAATATCCATTATTTTTTACATTAATATCTAAAAGATTACTGCACATTTTTTACAAGGTATATTTTTAAATACACCCCCAAATATATATTTTTTTTTTGTCAAAAACACAACTTTTTCAATGAAATAATGTAACAGAATATGGAAAGGAAATTATTTTGTAATGTAAGGAGAAATATTGCATATAAATAATCAATGTTTTCATTTTGTTTCTAAAAGACAACAAATTAGTTCAAAACATAATTTGACTGAATAAAAATTGAATAAATAACTTCAGGAAAGAGCTTTTTAATTGCAACTTCTATGCCAGATACAATGAGCAGTATCATATGAACTGTAAATTGCTGAGTAGATTTTATTTTATAATTTCATATGATAAAAATTCCTTATTTTTAACCTCATTGTCAATTAATTATTCAATGGGTGTACTAATTTACTGACTCTTTCCCCAATGTGATTGAAATTTCAGAAAGGACCTACCTACCATTTCATATATAGTGCTTACACATATTTTTCACAATATTTTACAATTTTTTCAATGCTTTTTTTTTTTATTTGATGTTATAAATAAAAGTTTAAATAGATGGATTTTGATAAAATAAAAAGAAGTAATTACTTTGACTGAATTCTTCTCTAACCTATGATGTGAGGAGGAAGAAATCTCACATGCTTAAATTCATAGTTAAATGCTGAGCTTATGTTAGTTGAAATTGAACTGACCAATTTGGCCCCATGGCACTATTTATAAGAGATTAATGTTCTTATTTTGTGCTATCTTTGAACTTTGTAACAAAACAAAAAATACTCCAAAAGTATGAAATAAAGCAAGGACAAAGATGAATGGCATGAAAGAAAAAGGTTTGTTGGATTTTTTTTTTTTTATAGAGAAAATAACAACAAAAGAGATACTTGAAATCTTCACCCTTTATACTTAATCTGCAAACTTAATTTTCTTTTGTATTTGAATTACTTGAATTTCCAGGAAATCTTCCCTGCTAGACAAAAAATGTTGTCATACTAGTATTAAATTGATATATAGACTCACAGTAAGACACTATTCTCACTTATAGAGGAACCAATCCTAAACCACAAATGGGTGTTGATTTCACTCATTTAGAGCTACTTTTATTTGTGGGTAATTTTCATGGTCTAATGGCTCTTTGTATTGCTGGAAGCCATCAGAAAAATCCAAAATCTATGTCACACATCTAGCAGGCAATATTGTCTATTATTTGTTTTTAGCAATAGAGTTTCATCATGAAGATATCTTTGGTGTTTGAATGTTGTTCTTTTTATTTAAACTCCAGAAAACATTTGGGAAAGTGTAAAATAGAGAGGCAAACAAAATTAAGGAAAGGAACAAAGAAGAGCAAGGAGAACATTCTTCCTTCTCAAATAGGGGAGAATATTCTATTCTTTCCAATAGAGCAAATCCAGAGGTGGGGGTGAAGATCATCAGCTTTCTGTGGTCACCCTAAATCCCCTATTCTTTTGCTGGTCCTGAAAATAAGATACTGAAAGGGGAAGACCAGTGGCGTGTAAGGCAGGTAGTAGACTACATCTTATATCTAAGCCTTGAGGGTCCTCAGAAAACACTGAGGAAGCAAAACTCATGAGTGGTTAATCCTGAAAACCTGATGAGAAAATCATCATGAGTAGCAAGCACAGAATCACCAAGGGCAAGATTCACTTGACCAACTTATAATAAAGCCCCTTGCCTTGTCTCCCATAAGGTCCTCAATAGATAAGTTGATGTATGGGCTAGATGGGCAGACAGTAAACTGGACTGAAAACTGGTAGAATGGCCAGGCCCAGAGAGTGGTGCTCAGTGGCACAGAGTCTGGCTGGAGGCCAGTAACTAGCAGTGCACCTCCTGGGACAATACTAGGTCCAGCCCTGCTCACCAAGTTCAGTGATGAGCCAGATGAAGGTGCAGAGTGCACTTCCAGCAAGCTTGCTGATGACATAAAAATGGGAGAAGTGGCTGATACTTGGCAGGATTGCACTGCCACGCAGAGCAGCATCAAAAGGTGGGAGAAATGGACTGATGGGAATCTGATGATGGTCACCAAGAAGAAATATAAAGTCCTGCACCTGGGAAAGAAGAGACACATACACCAATGTATACTTAGTGTTGCTCAGCTGGAAAACTGTTTGGTGGAAAATCTGTAGGGCCTAGTAAACCTCAAGGTGATCAGGAGGCACCAATGCGCTGTTGCTACAAAGGAAATGGTGTCCTGGGCTGCATTAAGCAATGTTGCCAGCATGTCACTCACCATTTTCTGTTTTTCAGTTCGTTTTCACAGAAAATAAACGAAGAGAAAAAATCCACTCCTTTGTTTCTAATCACAACACAAAATTTATTGTAAATCTAAACAAAATTCATGTATCTGAGAATACTATTCATGTGAATTCCCTAAAATTGCCTCCTATGTGATAGCAGCATGTTCCCTGTGTGTGAAATAATGGCTCATTTGGAAGCTGTTTGGCCTATCAGAGCAGCATTCTAAAGCAGTAAAAAACAGTGAGATTTGTGGCATCATTTTCATATCTCTAGCATGAGCTATATAGATATATTTTCTATACTACAATAGCTAAGATGTTGCTGTAATAATAATCTAGAAGTCAAACACTAACTGAAACAGTGCTCTGCTTTCCTTAATTTTGAACACAAAAAGAAGAAATTAAGAAAACAACTTTATTGAAAATCCAGGTCAACTACAATCTCCAACAGTTTGGCAAGTCCAGAAATAAAGAGATCTTTGACAACTATTTTATACAATATATTTCAGCAATGGGCAGTGACAATATCTGGAATGTATTAGAAATATAACACTAATGCTATAACATTAAAATTTGATACCAAACTATGACTTTGTCATAGGTAATTCCATGAGAAAGAGAGGGAAAGGTGCTGCAGATGACAATGATGATTTCCCAAACACAAAAATTACCCTTTTTAACCCAAAAATTACACTCTATCCGTGATAAAACACATTAATGTGAAACCATAAAGAATATAATGTGAGAAAAAAAAAGATGTCAAGCAAGTAAAGCCCACAGAAGAAATCACAAATCCTAAGAAATGGCACTTACTCAATCACTCCTAACATAATACTCATTATTTAGAAATAAAATACAAACATTGTGAAGCACAACATAAGTATGAGAATTTATTAGATTATTATGACACATTTGCAAAGACCAGCAATCTCATAACACAGCAGTTCAATTAGCTTAGAGGAATTTTTCATTTGAACTAAAACCAATACTACAGGAAGAAGATGAATGTGCTACTGACCAAAGTAAATCAAACATTCTTAATATTAAAGTGGAGATCTAAGGGAAAAATAAGGCCTGTGTACCATCAGTGGTAGACAGAATGGTGGGGGAGGAGCAGAAAGAACTGACAATTTCCTTTCTATGTGCTATGAATTATGCATATAAGCAAATATATGTATGACATAATATGTCAATATCAGATGATTTTTTTATTAAAGAATTTTTTTAATGGAAGTTTATTATTCTCTGTGCCTAATCAAGTGGAAATTAATTACAAATATCAGGTAACATCATACCTGAAAATCTCTCTGAATAAGTCTTCTAAAACCTGAGGAATACAGAAATCTAGAAAATTAGTAAAGAAGGCTGGATGTCTCCCATTTCATTGCCAGTTTCTCTATGTGAGGTTAGAATGAGAATATTGCTCTGGAAATCACTGTGTATTGAACTACTTGAGTGCAACTACTGGCTGTTGTAGGAAAAATTGTCATAATTCACTCATTTTTGACAGACTTGTCAGCTTGTAAGCAAAACGCCTCAAAATTAACTTAGTTTTCTAATATTTTCTTCTTGTTTCAAAGGTGAGATGCTCAGGAAGATGGCTGATGTCAGGTTTGTTTATTTTTTACGCTTCACACATCACCAGGGTTATGGTAGATACCCTTAGAAAAACAGAGGATATATTTGTGCACATTCAACAGTCCCTTTGGGAAACATAATTTCTCAAATTGCCATTTGGGCTGTGCTCAGTACATAAGGTGTTTTACCAAAGAATGCGACACATTTCTGATGTCATCTAGGTAACTGATGTCTGCACAGATGACATTTTGATCTGAGGAAAAAACTGGGAAAAAACATTACCAGAAAAACATTTGAATGAAGAAAACAAACAAACAAACTGCAAGCAAAAAGAAGAAAACATCATAGGGAGAGAAATTATCAGAATAAAGAGATATAAAATAATAAACAGCAGCTGCTGAAAAAATCTGATTCAGAAAAAAGGGAAGAAATATAAGAATGCTTTGGGTTCTGAACTATGAAAAAGAAATCTCTGTTCCATACCTTTGTTCCAGAAAGAAAAAACAGGAATACTAAAGTATCAGCTTTTACAAAAAATCTGGAAACAAAATACATTTGATGAGCTCAAACAGTTATGTCCTATGAAGGTTTTCCCAAAACTTCTGTCCCCAGAGATATATCCAAGAAATAAAATAGTACAGTCAAAATTAGTTGTGTTTCTGTCAAAATGACACTTTCACACAATGCTTCTAGCAGCATAAGCAAGTTCCATAATAAATTGAACATTGCTAATTACTTCAGATGCCAGACAGACATTATATTTAATAATTTAATTTAATTTAATTTAATAATTGAATGCAATTAAGTTCAATACAAAAGAGTAGATTTTGTTAATTTATTGTAACTAACTTTACCAAGAACAAATGTGTTGGGAATCATGTTCTGCACAGAGTTTTCTCCTGAGCTATTGGGAACTAACCAACCAAACTAGGTAAGTACAAATTATGCACGGGTGATCAGCTGCAATGTAGACACTTAATGACACAGACTTTTATTTGTCTCTTTGACATTGAGAAGATATTTGAGATTGCCGCATTGCTTGCCTTTACCACAGAATCGTTTTTATTAATTTCATTGCTTTGGAAAACAGCTGACATTCAATCTGGCTGAGAGAACCAAGATATTTCTGAACTGACTTCAACAATCCTTCTTTTTGACAGCTAGCTTGCAATGAATGAAGCTGAGTAATCAGCCACTCATGTTTGAAATAGAAGCTGTACACCTGAAACACATCTTGAACTTGCATTTCAGACATTTGGACCTATGACTGTGTTAAGATTTTCCATAATTTTAGAGACACTTCTCAAAACCTCATTGAATGCTGTACTTTGTAATATCAATTACATTGAGTAATATATATTTATAATATTTTCTTGCTGATAATGGACACTGTTCAAGTATTTTAATTTACATTTTCTTGTGAACATTTCCTCTGGACTCTGCACATTTAAACTTTATCTTCCTTGTGACCAATTACCTCAGGGGTTCAGGTTTTATAATTCTGGGTGACTGAGTGAATAGCCTTTTCTTTGTACTTCTTAGATTGCTGAGGAACCCAACCACTGCATTATCAATTATTTTGATAATTTCTGCAGAACATGGATCCTGAACTGATTCTAAGAAGCCAGAGACTACAGCTACTGGGGTTTTTGGTTTGGTTTTGGGGTTTTTGGTGGTTTTTTTTGGTTTTTTTGGTTTTGTTTTTTTGTTTGTTTTTTTTTTGTTGTTTTGTTAAGCAACATAATTTTAAATGGAATTACATTTGCTTAGAGTGATCTGAGAATGCAGTGCAAAATCTACATGGTCTGCGGCCTAAAGATGTTTCAAAACTACTTGGCTTTTGTGTGTCAGCTCTTCCACATGATAAAGCAAGAAAGGAGAAATGAAACTTTATGTTTCCAGAACTATACCTTATTGCTAGAACAATCTGGGTGGTGTTGTCTTTTCCTTATTATTTTGAATTTTTATTTAATACTGTAAAGTGTCCCTTTGTTTCAAAAGACACTGTAAAAAGCATACCCAGGGGACAAAAAATAACAGGTTTTTTTCTCATTGTTACATTTAGTAACCATACATAAACCAATATGCTTAAGTAATAATCATAAAATTAGTGAGAGTTGTTTAAATTTGTAATTGTCAATAAAAGAGCATCACCACCATAAGCAATACATAACAGAAACAAGTGAAATCTTCAATGCTCTTGTCAGTGTTCAAACTCAAAGGCATAAAATAATTTACTGTGTTGCAAAAGTCAACTTTTATGTCGGTAAACTCACAATCATGACTTTTTATGAGATACTTTTCTCCAACTTCATTATTTTAGTTAAAATGAATTAATTTTTGAATGATTTTTGTTTTGTTTCCATTTAGTTCTCATATTTCAAGTGGGAAAATATGCCAAAAATAGGTAGTAGTCATTTCTAGTTAAGAGCATCATGGCACAGTACCTATCTGTTTTATTTATTTGCTGCAAGTCTAGTGCATGGATTCTGTAAATGTTAGTGAAAAGGTGAGAAGAAAACACATATCTGGTTGTTTGTCTGACAGAGTCTTTTTGGATCATGTGAAATCCCAGTAGAGAGAAGAAATATTCTCTCCCCTGATGGCATCTGAGCGTACTTAACCAGGAGGTGAGTCTGGAGTTGACAGAAGGAAAGGAATGAAGGTGGGGAGGTGGGGGTGTAGCAGGAGGGGTTGGAAATAGGAAACTTGATGGAAAAATAAAGGATTTGATTAGAAGAAGTGTAGACCTCTGTGATACTGAACTAATAATAAAGACTTCTTTTACAGAAAAGGAAAGAAATTAGTCATGATATCTTAAGGTAGACATCAAAACAGTTTTATGATTCACTCTGTGAATATCCTTTCCATTGACTGAATATAGTGTTCAGGCTGACTAATTGAGATATATACAAGACTTTATAGATATATACTACTAGTATATATGACTAGGAGTCCAAGAGATATCTAAGAATGGAAGAAAAAATGCACTATCAAATCTAATGTGACAAAATTACTCTCTCAGAGACCAAGAGGTGTTAGTGTAGAGAATGTTGTTTGAAGATCCCACAAATTTTTATTAGTGAAAAAGACTGCAGGAAAAGTTTCCACATGTAAAGATTCAATGAGTATAAAATAAACTGATTATCAGCCTCACTTTTCTTAATCTGTCTCAGCCAGAGGATTTTTTTTTTTTTTTAATATTGTAATAAAATAAAACATTAAATATAGAAAATGCTTTAGGAAATTTGCGGGCATATTCTCTGACTGTTCTGTATAATAGACTTGCAGCATGAGATTTTCTTTATCTAACTAATATGTGTTCTTAGATTTTCATCATTATATATTCTTCCTTTCTTTTTTTTTTTTTTTCTTCCCTGAGAAGACTGAAAGCTTATTATGTTACTACAAGTTCTGTGGCCTCTGAAGAAAACCAGTTGTTACAGGTGACAGGAGAAATCTTGATAGCTTTCAGATATGCATCTAACCTTTTCCAATTTGTAAATCCACATCAAGTATATACTTTGTCTGTGTACTTTGATTGAAGTACTCCAGCATGAAAGTCTGAAAGAGCAATAGCAATAAAGAATTCCTTCCCTGGTTTCAAAATAATGATAAATAATGATACTCTAAAAAACATCAAACTAAAGCATCTGATGTTTCAATAGTGACCCTTTTGATGAACAAGATTTTTACTGCAGATTATATGAAACATGGGTAGACTGTTAAGATGTTGAAATACAGGATTGAATTTCAAATCATTTCCAGAAATTGGAGAAAATATGGATAAAATTATGTAGGGACATCTATATTTTCATAAGCTTAGACAGAATAATTATCTATTCACATACTAGACTTTTGATTAGGTAGTTAGCAGAAAGAGGTAAACATTCTAGGGCATGTCTTAGGAAGTAGGAACAGTGTTTTCTCATGTAAACGATTAGTAGCAAAACTTGCAATATTTTAAACATTATATTTTATGAAAGATAGAAAGAGAATACAACACCCCAAAAAAGCATAGGAATGATCTAGAAAATATGAGATAAAAAACAAACAAACAAAAAAAAACAAACAAAAAAAACCAAAAAAACCCCAAACAAACAAAAAAAAAAAAAAAAAAAAAAAGAACAAAAACCAAAAACATGGAAAGGACTGGAATAATTTTCCCTAGAAAATCTAAAAAGGACATGATGAACCATATTTATATCCATGGAAAGCTAATATGGAGAGGAAGGGAGTAATCTGTTTCTCAAGAGTAGGATTTAAGAAGACAGAGACTGGAAGAAAGTGTTTGGTTAGGTACAAGCATTTTAATGTTAAAAGTAGTGAACTCTTTCACATGCAGCTGGAACAGCTTGAGGTTACAGAATGGGCTTGATTAATTGTGTGTGTTTTCAGTGTACGTGTGCTGCACAATTAATAACTAGAGTTTTCACTGAGTAGATAAATTATTCTAGTGGCCAAAGCTTTATCATCAGTAATCATTTTCTCCTGGAAGACATTTTGTTTGTTTGTTTATTTTTTGCTTATTGGGGGATATATTTTCAATGTTGTCAATACTAATTCAAAATTATTGGCAAATTTTAATGTTTCAGTTCTGTTTGCCAAAATTTAGATAGCTTAAGGGAGCCTTAGTTATTCATTGTGATGTATATGTAGTTCCTAAAACTTTGACAACATTCAGACTTGCAAATGTGTCACCTGAATGAGAAATCACTATTGCAACAAGTAATAAAGTTCTCCAAAACTACTGAGGGCAGACAATCCCAAAATACAGTTCTTCAGCCAACTTATTTTCATGTTCAGATGCTAATTTTAGTCTGTATGTTCCTGTGGAAGTTGTGGAGTTTTCCTCAGTGGGAGTCTTCAAAAATAGTTTGAGGAAACATCCATCAACAGTGATGAATTTTCTGGTGTTTGAAATATGGGTTCATTCTTTTGGTTTGCGCTAATTAGTCAATTTATTATAAAGTTGTCTAATACATGAGGGAAAGATGAAATAGAAGAGTCTATATGCGAGATATTAAGTTTATAGAAAATATTTCTTTCGTATAATAAGTTGGAGAGAGATTAGCAATGCTTATGGGATTCTCTTTTGCAACAGAAGTCCAAGAAAAAAGTGTAAAGTGTTCTAGCTCAGAGAAAGGCTTGAATAATCATCAGTTTCATGAGTAGGTGAGGGAAAGAACCAATTTGATTGAGGAAAGAGAGAAAACAAGTTCAGACAGTTGTGCCAAATTCTTCCTTACAATCTCGGTCAACAAATTTGTTGAGAAAGATAAAACAGAAATCAGAGATAATGATGAGAAACATCTTTACCAGATCTTTACCAGATCCTAAGTATCAAATGCCATCTGATAACTCAGGGATATGAGACTTCAAGCAAAAAGATGATCTGAGACTCTCATTCTGGGAGAAAAGGTGAGTGCCTTAAATGAAACAATAGATGATGTAGAGACTCTATTCAAGATTTTCTTCATTTATAGTCCTATTTTTTTCCATTTTATATTGAAAGAAATAGTGTCATATTATTCTCACCACTGTTTCCATCCCTGTTTCTTATTCCCACTTTTTCTAGGTTGGCTGTTTTCTCTGTTAAACTTTTTCTTAACTGTTATCTTCTTCATCCATTTTTTCTGTCATATACAGAATATGCCATCTTATGATTTTGGTGTCCTACCTCTTCAGGTCTTAGTTTTACTGTTAATATTTTTTCCCTAAACTATGTCTAAAATTCTTTTAAAATCCATTTCTCCCTTCTCCTCATACCTTTTTATCATCCTTTATTTGTCAGATTCAGTTGATCAGTGCTGTGTTTATGTTCTTACATAATACACTACAAAGTGCTCTTTGTCCTTTTTATTTTCCACTCATCTTTCTGTTCAGCCATTCTTGTTACTGAAATGCTTTTCCTCAGGTCGTTATCTTGTCTATTGACACTTTATTTGTTGTTTGGAGTTGAGGAAATTGTTTTTATTGCTACCTTATCTGATTTCCCTTGAATATTTAAGGTACTTTCCAAAGATGTTATGGCAGGTTAAGACTGCAGAACTTTATGTCTATATATTCTTAAAAGGAAGCAACAGGACACTTTAAACTAAAATATTCAGTTTCCACAGGTAAGCATATTTTGCGTATTCTCCAACATGTCCACTTTCTTCTTTTTCTACTATACAAACTGATGCATTGGCTTGATTGAGGTTGTACATTCTCCAGTAGAGGGATCATAAAAGATCATAGTCTGTCTCATGTTCACTCACAGAAGCTATTTTTGCTCCAGCCCATATAGCTGTCACAGTAAGACAGAAACTAATTCAAGTGGAGGCATGAGCACCTGCTAGTTAGTCTAGTGCAGCTGCTTAGAACTGTGTCTCTCAAAAACTTTAATTATAAGAAATACTAAAAACACAAGTGACTCAGAAAATCACTGGAGCTTACTTGGTATGTCTGATTCAGAAAATTCTTGGCACAGAAAATGTGAAATCCAACCTGTGTTTTAATTTTAGAATACAATTTGGGTTTAGAACAGAAAACCCACAAAATCACCCACAGAGTGAATACTACTGTGAATCCTCCAGGACTACTCACAGCCAACAAAGAAAGGAATAAAGCTGGAGTATTTTTTTAGACTATTGAACTTTAATTTTTCACACCTCCTTCACATACAGCTGGGGTGGCTTGAAGAGTTAGTAATAGACTTGATTAATTGCTTGGCTTTTTGATGAAGGAATTCGTGCTGTATAATTAGAGATTTCACATAAATGGGTACATTATTTCAAATCTTACGTAGATGGGGGAGGCTTTTACTTCAAAGATTTCTCACCAAGAACCATTTTTCATTGAGGCAGTCATTTTCTAATTCAATAATATAATGTTTTACAGTCCAAAATAGCAAGTCATTTTGATGCTTCAGTTTTATGCTCCCAGATGTGATAAATGTTTCAGTTTTATACCCCCAAACTTGATACATGTTAGACAGTCCTGATTTTCTGATCTGCTAGGACCTTTTTTGTAAGGATTTACAGAGCACCAAATGCTAAACACTAAAATCACACAGGTAAAAATAATGGATACCTTCCTCAGTGTCAGGAGGGAGCAAGATAGATTTGGTACTTTCACAGAGAGACTGTTTTAAATTGGAAGATTCTGGAGATCATCTGCTCCAACTCCTCTGCTCAATCAGAGCTGGATGCTTAGGACAATGTCTAAACAGGTTTTGTATATTTCCAAGGTGTAAGAGTTTTCAGCCTCTCTGGGGAACCTGTGTTAGTGGTAAGTGGCCCTCACAGTGTTTCCTGACATTCAGAAGGAG